>JAXOFQ010000056.1:17500-186607 GCA_037178815.1 Barbatula barbatula | reverse complement strand
GGTAACAGGTGAAAGTGAAACTTACAGAAGAAGCCATTTTACAGTGAGAAGCATCATTGCTATTAAAGAAGAAAAATTCTGTGAGTATCACATTTATTCAGTAAATTCAATCGCCTGTTTTACATAATTTACATCGCGTTTAGTGTTGTGTGTTGTTTTTTGTATTGAACTATTGCTCCTGTGTGACATATCGCTCATTGCTCCCGAATTCTTCATAAATCGCTTTGGATAAAATCATCTGCTAAATGACTAAATGTAAATGTTATTCTTGTCATTAGGAAACGTGTTTATGAACAGTCATATGTGACTTGTTTGCCGATTCTCTTGTGAAAATACTCAATACACAACACAACACACAAAATACAAACATGGAGAAGCTAAGTGGGAGCGCTAATTTAAAAGGGAGAAGGATATCAGGAACGCAGAAATAAATATATACCGAAAATAGGCAATTTATTTACGCTAGTTATCGTTAGCATGAGCAACTAGTCTGCTAAGGCACATTCCGTCAACGGGTTCAGCTCAGCTAGCCAGAACATTTCTTCACTTCCGGCTCGAGCTAATGTTCACAGCCCTGAGAGCGAAGAGCCCCAGCAGCATCTTTAACCGAAGACCCGGATTCTGCTGCGAGTGAGATCAGTGAGTGAAGGGGGGATGAGTCTCGAGTCTAACCGCATCTGAACCTCTCGAGTCCGCGAGTAGCACCTGTTTCACATTCAAAGTCCAGAGAAATGCTCGTGTGAGATGTGTTTGCCAAATGAAATCAAGCGTTTCAAGTGTATACATGCTCTTCCCCATTATTTAGGATTCAAATTGTGTATTTTGCCAGATTATGTTGCATTTATTTTTGTCTCGTCTAATTGAGATAAATTGACAGATTTCCAAATGTTTATTTGCGCAAAAATGTTTAACCCTTGTCTGTCTTGTTGAACTGTGATGTGAAAGGTTGTTTTATGTTTTAAAACAAGTTCAAAAGAGTTTAGGAGCAGATGATATTGGATTTGATAAATTTTTTTTCCTTGTGGTGAAAATGCTGTAAAATGTGTTTGTTTAGCGAGAAAAACAGCAGATTTCTAAATGTTTATATTGCGCTATAACCTGATTGTCCTGTTGAATTGAGGTGACGGTGATTTCTGTTTAAAATGAGCTGAGGATCAAAACTTGATTCCAGGAGATTCAATGGATTTTTGTTTGTGTCCTGTCTGTAGAACTGCCTCTGGGATGGCTCTACCACTGCATTTGTGTTTGGAGTAGGTGTTGTTAAATAAATATTGGAGGCTTTGAAAGTCGTTGCTTTTTTTTTTTACGATAGTCTAGGCAATTTATTTGGAAATGGCCTCGAAAAGAAAACAGGAGTCAAGATCAGAGAAAAGTAAGAAGAAGAAACTGCGAGATGATCCCTGTGAATCACTTGCAGGTAAGTCCATGTTTAATCAACTTAAATTCAGGAAATGTGCATGATGTGCTGCTACTGATCGTAATGCGTCTCGAACTTGCTGAAGTTCATGTTAGCAAACTGTTGCTTTTACTTTAATTTCTGTGCAGCTTGCAATCGGAATTGAGATTTTACTGTTAAACATTTCCTTTGCATTTAACAAATAACTGACGCCAGCTAGCTGTTACTTTCTTTACTATCTTTCTTTAGATATTGAGCTGTAGTTTATGGTTTATTTTGATGTGATGGTGGTTAATACTTTCTCAGTATCAGTTAACATTAGCAGTCAGTGCAGTGCACACATGGTAGGCGAACAATTCCTGTTCAATATTTCTGAGTTCTGATACAAAAGCCTTTAAGTGCCATCTGACATTTTGTTCTGGTTTAAAGAAGTGTATAACATTTCTTATTTGTTTTTTTTTGATTTTTTTTTAATATGTCATGAACTGGTATGAGAACCCAAGTGCAGGCAGACACGGGGATGAAGGGGTTAACACACTGACTTTAATAAATAATAAAGCAGGAACAAAACATAAACTCCCTCGATGGGGAAAACACTAACAAAACTAAGATACAAAATTGAAAACAAAGACTTCCCGCAAGGGGGGCAAAAATAAACTAAGAATAATTAAACAAGGAACTTGCCAAACTGCATACAGCGACCAAGAACATTACAGTGACCAAGAACACTACAGGAAACAAGTACATCCAAGGTAACACGTACAACGAACGAGCACAAGACAATAGACAAGAGGGCATTAAATAGGGGAACAAACACAGGATAATTACTAAGGGGCAGGTGAAGGTAATGAAACACTAATGGTAAGGCTAACGAGACAAAAGGGCGGGAAACACTGACGAGACACGAGAAAGCACATGGCATGTCAGAATCAAAACAAAGCCATGTCTTTCTCACACAAAACCTAAGGCTATGCCATGACTCCGCTGCAAGACCAAGAATAAACATGACATGATAGCGGAATCATGACATAAGCCCCCCTTAAATGAACACCTCCAGGTGTTCATCAAGGGGTAGACTGACAAGACAGGGCAGACTGGGACAACGACAAGACAAGGCAAAACATGGAAAACAAAATCAACGGCAGACAAGCATAAATTACAAAGGGGTTGGGGTGACATAATAAAAATAACAAACAAGGGAGGGGGGGAGGGGGAACAAGAGAGTTCATGGGGGGAACAAAAGAGTCCATGGGTGGAAGTCCAAAGGCAGTGGGACATGGGGGAACAGTCTTTGTCCCTGGCGCTCGGAAGCGCGGAGCCCCAGGGGACTTAGGGGACACCCTGGGGGGCGGCGCCGAGAGCGTGAAGTCCCAGGGGCTCTAGGAGTCCCCGGCTGAGGAACAGGACTTGACGCCGGCTGAGACGCCGGCTGGAAGGCCGGCAGGGCAGGACTTGACACCGGCTGGAAGGCCGGCAGGGCAGGACTTGACACCGGCTGGAAGGCCGGCAGGGCAGGACTTGACACCGGCTGGAAGGCCGGCAGGGCAGGACTTGACACCGGCTGGAAGGCCGGCAGGGCAGGGACTTGACACCGGCTGGAAGGCCGGCAGGGCAGGACTTGACACCGGCTGGAAGGCCGGCAGGGCAGGACTTGACACCGGCTGGAAGGCCGGCAGGGCAGGACTTGACACCGGCTGGAAGGCTGGGGACCACCGGACTTGGGACCACCGGACTTGGGACCACCGGACTTGGGACCACCGGACTTGGGACCACCGGACTTGGGACCACCGGACTTGGGACCACCGGACTTGGGACCACCGGACTTGGGACCACCGGACCGACCACCGGACTTGGGACCACCGGACTTGGGACCACCGGACTTGGGACCACCGGACTTGGGACCACCGGACTTGGGACCACCGGACTTGGGACCACCGGACTTGGGACCACCGGACTTGGGACCACCGGACTTGGGACCACCGGACTTGGGACCACCGGACTTGGGACCACCGGACTTGGGACCACCGGACTTGACGGGACCACCGGACTTGACGGGACCACCGGACTTGACGGGACCACCGGACTTGACGGGACCACCGGACTTGACGTCTGGGCAGGATAGGACTGGGCACTGTACACGGGCTGCAGCGCCATCTGGGCTTGCTTCCGTGCCCTCATCTTTTGCCTCTTCCTTCTCAAACGGGCCACCCGTCCGGTGGTTGGCTGAAGGAAGGAGACGAAGGGCAGGTCTGGCTCCGGATTGGAGTTCTCCGAAGAGGACCCCCAGGATTCACGCCTTCCCCGTTTGCCACCCAGGCTGACTACGGGTGGGGAGGCTGAAGGTGGTGGAGCAGAGGGTGTGGGGATGCCCAGAACCCCAACCTGCAGGCCGCGACCCGAGGAGTCAGCGGACAACGTCCCCGAATCTCCCCCTACCCACTCGCCGCGGATGCAGCCAGGCGGAACATGAGCCGCGGAGCTCGAGCCGGGCGGAGCCGAGTCCCCCGGGGCGGCGACAGTCAGGACGCAATCCTCCGGGACGCTAGCCAATGGGGCGGGTACCCCGACTGGCACTCTGGCCTCGTCCCGGTTGATCACGAACCTGACCATATCGTCGAATCCCAGGGGCTTAAGCATCCTCTTCTCCGATGGCGTGAGACGGTTGGTGAGGCAGCCATCAAAGATCACCTTTAATTCTGCATCACCGAACTCCGTATCCCTCGCCACCGAAGAAAATGCCCCGGCGAACTCCCGCGTCCCATGATCCCCCTGACGGAACCCAAACAGCAAGTGGGCAAGGCGAGATCGCAGGAACGATGCTGAGCTGTCCATGCTGCTGCTGCCTACTGGGTTCAGTTCTGGCTCGTTCGTTCTGTCATGAACTGGTATGAGAACCCAAGTGCAGGCAGACACGGGGATGAAGGGGTTAACACACTGACTTTAATAAATAATAAAGCAGGAACAAAACATAAACTCCCTCGATGGGGAAAACACTAACAAAACTAAGATACAAAATTGAAAACAAAGACTTCCCGCAAGGGGGGCAAAAATAAACTAAGAATAATTAAACAAGGAACTTGCCAAACTGCATACAGCGACCAAGAACATTACAGTGACCAAGAACACTACAGGAAACAAGTACATCCAAGGTAACACGTACAACGAACGAGCACAAGACAATAGACAAGAGGGCATTAAATAGGGGAACAAACACAGGATAATTACTAAGGGGCAGGTGAAGGTAATGAAACACTAATGGTAAGGCTAACGAGACAAAAGGGCGGGAAACACTGACGAGACACGAGAAAGCACATGGCATGTCAGAATCAAAACAAAGCCATGTCTTTCTCACACAAAACCTAAGGCTATGCCATGACTCCGCTGCAAGACCAAGAATAAACATGACATGATAGCGGAATCATGACAAATATAATATAAAAAATATAAATACAACACAATAATATACAAAAAATAAATATTTAACAAAAATATTTTCCCAAAAAATTTTTGTTCACCTAATTATCTAAAACTAACAAATAACACATACTATACATTCAAAACTCATTACATATATGTTGTTTAAGTTTGACTGGTGGAGAATCTCCTAAACCCAGCTGTGTGTCCGTGAAGAGTGAAGCATCAATGGACTTTCCAGTTCACTTCAGTTCAGGAGACTGTGATGATCCAGATGTGAGGTGAGAACAGTCTGATGGTTTAGACGAGTAAATCACTTCATCAGTCTTTATTCTCTGATCTGAGTCTGTGCTGTTGGTGTTACTGCAGATATTCACTGAACACTTTACTGACAGATACACACATTAATCCATGTGTTCACTGTATGAAACACATATTTCATTTATTGTTACATTACAGAAACACAACAAATGTCTCATTCAGAGGGAAGCACATGGAGTCTGTTTTCCAGGTGAGTGTGTCTGTGTGTGTTTGTGTGTCTGTGTGTGTGTGTGTGTGTGTGTCTGTGTGTGTGTGTCTGTGTGCGTGTGTGTCTGTGTGTGTGTCTGTGTGTGTCTGTGTGTAAAGTGTGAGAAATGGATGCAAAGCAATTACTGTGTTTTTTGCCTTGATTAACAATCATTTATTTTACATTCGTTTGATTTACATTCAATTTTATCATGTTTCATTCGCACAGTTTATTCAGAAATGTAGATGCTCTTCTTCAAATGAGGCGTTAAACTGATTTTACCCCAAAATATATTAATAAGCCCAAAATCAAATCTGTATGTTTAAGGGGCGTTTCATGAGATTCTTTTACTGTCAGTCGTACTGCAGCTTTACACAGATTACTGTTATTATTACTGATGATTCTGAAACATGTTTAGATGTTTAGTTTCAAACTGATTCATTGTAGTAAGAAGTCACGATCATATTGATTTTAAATAGATCTCAGTGTGTTATCAATGCTGATGTGTATTTGATGCTTTGAGAATCATTTGAAGGCAAAATATGAATTAAAGAAAATATGATTTTGTTTCTGTAGTTTTGATGTGTGTTTATAGTGTTTAAATGTGTTAGAGGTTTCAAAAAACTGTGTTCACTAAAATGAGCATTAGAACCTTTTTCTGCCCTCATAAGAAAACAAAATCATGTGTGTTTGAACAATGTTTTCAGGAGCTTGAGCACAAACTCATCTCTCTGATGAAGAAAGAGCTGAAGATCTTCAAGAGTCTACTGAGTCCAGATTACCCATCATGCTCTGAGAGAGAAGAGGAGGATGATGAAGATCAGATCAGAGTCAGAGAGATGTTTCGGAAGATCACACTGAACGTCCTGAGGAAGATGAAGCAGACAGACCTCGCTTACAAACTACAGACCAGTAAGAGCTCTCAGTCATGTGACTATGACATCACTTTACCTTCAGACGAACAGACACAGTGTCTGTATTTACTGATGATTATTAGTGAAAATACATTTACAGTTAATAAATCAACACAATAGAACCATGAAGCTTTTTGTGTTCATCTAATGTCATGATCAGCAAAATCTTAAAACACTCTTTACGTCAAATATAACAACAAATTAGGCAAAAATATTCATTTGGTTTAATAAGCATAGTTTACCTTGTTATTTATATTAAATTATATTAAATAAGAAAAATAATTTACATACTGTACGTACTGTAGAATTAAGGATTTTTCTAATCGTATACATGTATTTTTATTTATATTCCCTTTGTTTATCAGAATTTGCCCCTTTATACATGAAGAAACACAAATCCAGACTAAAAGAGAAATTCCAGAGAATGAATGAAGGAATCTCAAGTCAAGGAAGCTCAACACTTGTGAATGAGATCTACACAGAGCTGTACATCACAGAGGGAGGGAGTGAAGACATCAATAATGAACATGAGGTGAGACAGATTGAGACGGCATCCAGAAGATCAGAGACACAAGAAACACAAATCAAATGTAATGACATCTTTAAAGTCTCACCTGAACTAAACAAACCCATCAGAAGTGTGCTGACTAAAGGAGTCGCTGGAATTGGAAAAACAGTCTCTGTGCAGAAGTTCAGAAGTTCATTCTGGATTGGGCTGAAGAAAAAACAAATCAAGATCTTCACTTCATATTTCCACTTCCTTTCAGAGAACTGAATCTGATCAAACAGACAAATATCAGTCTGATGGATCTTCTTCATCAGTTCTTCACAGATACAACAGCACTGAGATCGACAGACTTTGATGATTATAAAGTTGTGTTTATCTTTGATGGTCTGGATGAGTGTCGTCTTCCTCTAGATTTCTCAAAGAATCCGAGTTTGTTTGATGTCAGAGAATCAGCGTCAGTGGATGTGCTGCTGACAAACCTCATCAAGGGGAATCTGCTTCCTTCTGCTCTGATCTGGATCACCTCTCGACCAGCAGCAGCCAATCAGATTCCTCCTGAGTGTGTTGATCTGATCACAGATGTACGAGGATTCAATGACCCTCAGAAGGACGAGTATTTCAGGAAGAGAATCAATGATGAGAGTCTGGCCAACAGAATCATCACACACATGAAATCATCCAGAAGTCTGTACATCATGTGTCACATCCCAGTCTTCTGCTGGATTTCAGCCACTGTTCTCCAGAGAATGTTGAGTGAAGCAGAGAGTCCAGCACAGATCCCCAAGACTCTCACTCACATGTTCACACACTTCCTGATGTTTCAGATCAAACTGAAGAGTCAGAAGTATGATGGGAAATGTGAGGTAGATCTTCAGCAGGCTAGAAAGAGTCTTGAGTCTCTGGGAAAACTGGCTTTTCAACAGCTGGAGAAAGGGAACCTGATCTTCTATGAGGAGGATCTGAGAGAGTGTGACATTGATGTCAGAGAAGCGTCAGTGTGCTCAGGAGTTTGTACTCAGATCTTCAGAGAGGAGTTTGGACTGAACCTGGGGAAGGTGTTCAGCTTTGTGCATCTGAGCGTTCAGGAGTTTCTCGCTGCTTTATTCAAGTTTCTGTCATTTCTTCAGCAAACATCAGAAAACTTCAGCGGTTTGAGATCAAACATGAGTGATTTACTGAAGAGTGAAGTGGACAAGGCCTTACAGAGTGAGAACGGACACCTGGATCTTTACCTCAGATTTCTTCTGGGTCTCTCACTGGAGTCCAGTCAGACAATCTTACGAGATCTGATGACACAGACAGGAAGAAGCTCTGACAGTAAACAGGAAATAGTCGAGTACATTAAGATGAAGATCAGAGAGAATCTCTCTCCAGAGAAATCCATCAATCTGTTTCACTGTCTGAATGAACTCAATGATCATTCTCTAGTGCAGGAAGTACAAACATATGTGAACAGAGGAGATGAGTCTAGTCTTACTGGAGTCCGTCTCTCTCCTGCTCAGTGGTCGGCTCTGGTGTTTGTGTTACTGAACTCAGAAGAGAAACTGGATGAGTTTAATCTGAGGAAATATGATCCATCAGATGAATGTCTTCTGAGGCTTCTGCCAGTGATCAAAGCATCCAGAACAGCTGAGTGAGTCTTTACCTGCAGTTTCACCTGAACATCTAACAGTCCACATTACTGTAGTTAATGTCCTACAGAGACACAATAAAACATGATGGAATTGTTCACTGCATCTATAGAGTGAGAGCTGCTCTCTTGTGGCTTTTTCTGATTTTCATTCATTTGTTTTTTATTTATAATTGTCTGTCAGGGTTCAGTTCTTGCAGTGATTCTCTATCAGGTGCAGATGTTGCTTCAGCTCTTGTGCAGATGATTCTCATTGTTCAAACATTATCTCTTGATGTGTTTATATCTTCACTGTTATCTTGTTATTTCTCTTTCAGTCTGAGTCGCTGTAATCTGACAGAGAAAAGTTGTTCATCACTGGCGTCAGTTCTCAGATCAAACTCCTCAAGTCTGACAGAACTGAACCTGAGTCACAATAAACTGAAGGATTCAGGAGTGAAGCTGCTCTCTGATGGACTGAAGAATACAAACTGTAAACTGAAGACATTACAGTAAGAAAATCCTTAAAGCAATAAAGTTAAACATGTGTATGTATTATGTAAATGAGGTCTTCATAAGTTTATCAGAATCATCTTTATATGTAAGAGACTCAACAGTGACTGTCAGTCAATGACTCTCTGTATCATGGTTCTGTCAGGTCTTGTCAGGTGTTTCTAGTCTTAGCGCAGGATCATGACATTATCAAGTGTTTTGTGTGGAGAGAAACACATTATTGGTGGTCATGACTGGTCTTTGGCTCCGCCCCTCTCCTTCTCCACTCATGCTTGTCCTGTTAGTGTTCATTCCCTTCAACTGCTCTGTATCTTTATCCTTGTTAGTGTCCCTATTTAGATCCCTTCTGTTTATTGTCCCGTGTCGGTTCTTTGTGTTATCTTGCCTAATCGTGTCTTCGTGTTGGACAACCCTGTTCCTGTTGACGATTTTCCTGTCGTGTGTTTGGATTTATTATTTAGATTATCTTGGACCTTGTTTTATGTTCAAGTCTTGTTAGTTTATTGTTTGCCCTATAACAGGTTTATTTAAATAAAGTATTTTATTTTCAATTGCTGCCTGTGTTTGGGTTCTGCTTTCTGCATATCCTGACACTGTTGATTTAGATTCATACATATTAATGCATGCTATTATTGTAGCTATTTAAAATAATTTAATTTATTACTAGTATCTTGTAAAAAGGGACATCATTTGATTCATTAATGAATAATAATTGAATAATATATGAAATAATTAAAATATATTAAATAATTGTACTCATAATAATTGTCTAAATGTTATTGTCATTATTTAATTTATTTTCTTCTCTCTTCAGTCTGTCTGACTGCAGTATTGGATCTGAAGGTTGTGTTGCTCTGACTTCAGCTCTGAGATCAAACCCCTCACATCTGACACAACTGGATCTGAACTATAATAATCCAGAAGATTCAGGAGTGAAGCTGCTCTCTGATCTACTGAAGGATCCACACTGTCAACTACAGACACTACTGTGAGTTACTGATCAAATTATCATTTAGTTATAAACTCACTTTTTTTAATAATCTCAAGTGACTGTCGAGTATTTTTGCTGTTTATGTTTTGCTGTTTCACTCTTGTTCTTGTGTAAATTTGATGTAGTTGACAGTGGCGGCGTTTCAATAAAACCTCGGTTATGGCAAAATTTCCTCCGGCCAAACAACAGCGATATTCCAAAGTAACGTCACCATAAATGATACCACATCATATCTAAACAAATCATTCACAATAATCCAAAACACTGAATGAATCCATGAACATGCACAGAGACTTACAGATAACAAACACAAACCCTCATATCCATTAAAATGTGTTTTTTAAAGCTCTAACTCTGCAGCAAAAGTGCGACTCCAACAAATATCTACTAAAGCATCTGTCATTTATACTGTGTGTGACAATCGCTTCAAACCCACAGACAGATGTTTCATAACAACCACAAACGACCACGTTCATCAGGTCCGAGTCTAAAATAAACACCAAACATTAAATGAAATGAACAGCAAACATTATTAAATATAAAACATGGCTCATCTTGTCACAGTGCAGTTTATTGTTATTAAGCAGCGGCGAGGTTGAAGCTAAATCTGTGACATCCAGATAATCCAAAAAGATGCGCAGATATTTAGTGCAATGAACTGCGACTGCGCAACACTGGCACATGGAGAACAGTTTTAATTATTCACAGTTAACGTGACAAATATTATTCATCTTTAAATATCTATACATCTGACTTGAGCAGATGAGATTGTTATGTGACTGTTAAAATAAAAAATAATTGCCAATTTATTGCCATTTGTCAACATAAAAGACCTCACTGCTACCCCTTACCTCACCATACACTTTTTATTAAACACCTGTAAGGGATTTTTCAAATAGTTTCTTCTATTTTAATGAGCATCATTATACACACTTTGTTTCACTGTTTTGTCTGAATGCTGTAGGGCAGGGGTCTTACATTCAAGTTCCTAGAGGTCCGGTCTTTATATTTTCTTCCAACAATAATCCAGACAATGTTTTCTGAAAATTAATAAATATTTAATAAATTAAGCCCCCTTGTGTGTATATATATGTATTATCTTTCATCAGCCCATTTATTTTATATTTTGATATGCACAGTATGTATCTCTGTATTGTAGGTTCTGTGGCGAGGGGAATGTCATCTTAATAGAAGTCTGATAATTGATATCTGTCAATATAAAACTACTGACAACAGTCAAACAACAAATGTAATGTAACTATTAAAATGCTCTCATCATAAACAGAAAACTAATTTACTTACTAAATAAGCCTTTTCATGCCCTTCATACCAGAACTACTTCTGTCTTTAAATCATTTCACTATTAGATCCTTGTTCATTACTAAATGTGATGCTGCTTGTGAAAAGCAAAATGTATTTCATTGTTTTCTACATAAAATCATGAAATTATGCTTGAAATTAATATTTGATGCTTGTTATAATAAGTTAGATTTTGATACTTTAGTTTGGGTTTTCACAGGGTCACAAATGTTTACATGCTGATCAATAATGCTAATGCACAATATAGATAAAAAGGTTGTGGTTCATAAAATATCACAAATCTGGTGGAAAGGTTGGAGACTTTAAGCAAACAGTAAACAGACTAACAGATACAAATCCTTTAAAGTTGCTGTATTTAGTTTATTGTTGTGAGTCTATTGACCTGCACTACTGTTGTTAACATGAACACGTGTCTGCTGCTCTTCATGCGGCGTGTCTTTGGTGGAGAGAAGCAGCGCACGCGGATCAGAAAGGGTTGACCTCTGACCCCGCTGTCTGCACTTGGGTTCTCTGTCCTTGTTCCCTCAACACGTTCCAGACACCTTGATGCTTCATACGATATCCTGAAACATAGAAATGAGATCAGAAGTGATCATTAAAGATCCATCTGTTAATGCTTTGACTGTTATTCATCTCTGTGGCAAGTGCAGCGTTATTCACATCAGAAAGATCCATCATGCAGTCAGAAAACAGTCATAAGTGTCTTACTAACATTTTGACTCACTGTTATAATTTTTTTTTCTTTCAGTCTGAGTGACTGTAATCTGACAGAGAAAAGTTGTTCATCACTGGCGTCAGTTCTCAGATCAAACTCCTCAAGTCTGACAGAACTGAACCTGAGTGACAATAATCTGAAGGATTCAGGAGTGAAGCTGCTCTCTGATGGACTGAAGAATACAAACTGTAAACTGAAGACATTACAGTAAGAAAATCCTTAAAGCAATAAAGTTAAACATGTGTATGTATTATGTAAATGAAGGTCTTCATAAGTTTATCAGAATCATCTTTATATGTAAGAGACTCAACAGTGACTGTCAGTCAATGACTCTCTGTTGATTCAGATTCATACAGAATTATCACCAAACTGAGATCATTTTAATAACTAACTTCAATATATTAAACTATTCATGATATTATTGTGATTTACAATAAATTAATTTATTATGTGTATCTTGTAAAAAGGGACATAATTTGATACATTTGATGAATAATAATATATGAATAATAAAAATATATTAAAGTATAATTAACTATATTAAGTAATTCTGCTATTAATTATTGTCTAAATGTTATTGTCATTATTTCATTTATTTTCTTCTCTCTTCAGTCTGTCTGACTGCAGTATTGGATCTGAAGGTTGTGTTGCTCTGACTTCAGCTCTGAGATCAAACCCCTCACATCTGACACAACTGGATCTGAACTATAATAATCCAGAAGATTCAGGAGTGAAGCTGCTATCTGATCTACTGAAGGATCCACAATGTCAACTACAGACACTACTGTGAGTTACTTATCAAATTATCATTTAGTTATAAACTCACTTTTTTTAATAATCTCAAGTGACTGTCGAGTATTTTTGTTGTTTATGTTTTGCTATTTCACTCTTGTTCTTGTGTAAATTTGATGTAGTTGACAGTGGCGGTGTTTTAACAAAACCTCGGTTATGTCAATTTCCTCCGGCCAAACAACAGCGATATTCCTAAGTAACGTCACCATAAATGATACCACATCATATCTAAATGTAGCACGAGGGCACTATAAACACTGGAAAATTAAGATGCCCGATCAACATCGCCTGACTACGCCACCCTGAATCCCTCACAGGGAGAGTGAAGTTAAATTATAGACACAGATTCATTGTATCCTTATCAACAGAAGGAATGGAGACGAGTTTCTCAAATAGAACAAAATTCACAATTTATTGACAGACATCTTATAGAAAAGGACACGCCCTATAAAAAGGCCTGAATTATTAATCAAGGTAATCACCATTGGAGCAGTAATCTTAAAATAGAGAACACCAACTTTAAGAGACGAAACAAACCCAAAGACAAACTAGCAGACACTCGAGGAGGACTGACCGTCCACTGGCATGGGCCCACACTATTGCCCCTGTGATATTCACCAGTACACATAAAAATAAAAGGGAAACACACACACGCGCACACCCAAAGAGAAATAAATGTGAACAACACAGTGTACATGGCAGCACCACAGGAGAGTATCCACCAAAGAGACCACACCTGTGTTGTGCCAACCAGCACTCCAAAAAAAAAAAAAAAAAAAAAAAAAAAAATTTTGGAAACAACCCCCAAGCACACAATTTAACAACCCCCACCACACAAAAAAAAAAAAACACCCCCCCCCCCCACACACCACAAAAAAAAAAAAAAAAATAAAAAAAACAACAACCCCCAACCCCCCCCCAAAAAAAAAAAAAAAATAAAAAAAAACAAACCGAAAGGAAAAAACACAGCAGCAAAAAAAACAAAAATATACAAAAAAAAACCAAAATTTAACGCAAAAAAAAAAAAAATCACCTAAAAACCAACTACACAAAAAAAAAAATATTGCCCCATCTAAATCACCCCCAAAACACATAAACCCTACCGATGCTCTAAAAGGTTGAACAGTACCACTTTCAATGGTCACTAACATCCATCCACCTATGGGGTGCCGTTTGTAAAGCGGCTCCCTCTGAAAATAACAGCAACATTTTGTCACATTTAGCTTCAAACAATGTTTAAAAAACTGGTATGAATTTTTGAGGGTCACTTTTTAGCACATTTAGAACAATATTTGTCAACTTAGAGATATTTTAAATAGTTAAATCTAAACATTAAATGTTACACCTAAATGTTAAATCTAAATCTAAATGTTAAATTTAAATATAAATCTAAATATTAAATCTAAATGTTAAATCTAAATCTAAATCTAAATGTTAAATCTAAATATTAAATCTTAATCTAAATCTAAATGTTAAATCTAAATATTAAATCTAATCTAAATCTAAATGTTAAATCTAAATATTAAATCTTAATCTAAATCTAAATGTTAAATCTAAATGTTAAATCTAAATCTAAATCTAAATGTTAAATCTAAATATTAAATCTAAATCTAAATCTAAATGTTGAATCTAAATGTTTCGGGTGAAACTAAATATTTAGCTAATATGCAAAATCAAAATGCCGGTAACCGGAAATACCAAAATAAAAGCTCGAGGAGGTCAGTGTGTGTTTATAGTGTCAAATAATGAATAAAAAAAACATCTCATCCGGGGAAATGGACTCTTGGACATGGATTATCGTGATAATAACTACCTAAATAATAAACACGTTTGGAGAAACTGTATTTGAAGAGTACTTTAGTTTGTGTCCTTTTATGAAGGGGGCGAGACTTATGACCTGTAGCCACTATGCCAGCCACGGGGGCTCACTTTGACTGATCTGTCATGTTCGCTTGCATGAAGGCCAGCAAGAGCCTGTCCCCGCCCGCTATGTTTTCCAAATCACGTAGCATTGGATTCTTGTCAAGGCTAACTTGTGTGAGTTTTACGGTTTATAGAAACAAATGTGCTACACATAAAGTGCATTGGTGCTAGTAGCAAATCTCTACTGGCTACCGTTAGCTAGTTTAGTTAAGTTAGCCTTGACAAGAATCCAATGCTACGTGATTTGGAAAACATAGCTACTTACCGAGTTGGCCTGTGGTGGCCCTGAGGCGGTTGCTGTCGCTGTTGAAAAAGTTTGAATAGCCGCCAGGACGGCTCTGCCGATGTTCTCGGCTAACGCCGATTCGTTGGACATTTTCGCAGCGCGACCATGGCCAACATTACCGTACCTGGTCAGGGGCGGGCGGGGACAGGCTCTTGCTGGCCTTCATGCAAGCGAACATGACAGATCAGTCAAAGTGAGCCCCCTCGTGGCTGGCTATAGTGGCTACAGGTCATAAGTCTCGCCCCCTTCATAAAAGTGACACTAAAAACTCAAAGTACTCTTCAAATACAGTTTCTCCAAACGTGTTTATTATTTAGGTAGTTATTATCACGATAATCCATGTCCAAGAGTCCATTTCCCCGGATGAGATGTTTTTTTTATTCATTATTTGACACTATAAACACACACTGACCTCCTCGAGCTTTTATTTTGGTATTTCCGGTTACCGGCATTTTGATTTTGCATATTAGCTAAATATTTAGTTTCACCCGAAACATTTAGATTCAACATTTAGATTTAGATTTAGATTTAATATTTAGATTTAACATTTAGATTTAGATTTAGATTTAACATTTAGATTTAACATTTAGATTTAGATTAAGATTTAATATTTAGATTTAACATTTAGATTTAGATTTAGATTTAATATTTAGATTTAACATTTAGATTTAGATTGAGATTTAATATTTAGATTTAACATTTAGATTTAGATTTAAGATTTAACATTTAGATTTAATATTTAGATTTATATTTAAATTTAACATTTAGATTTAGATTTAACATTTAGGTGTAACATTTAATGTTTAGATTTAACTATTTAAAATATCTCTAAGTTGACAAATATGGTTCTAAATGTGCTAAAAAGTGACCCTCAAAAATTCATACCAGTTTTTTAAACATTGTTTGAAGCTAAATGTGACAAAATGTTGATGTTATTTTCAGAGGGAGCCGCTTTACAAACGGCACCCCATACCCCACCCCACAAAAACTTATATAACTCAAACAACACCAAACACAAACCCAAACCTCATAACACTTCCAATCCAAAACACTAATAATCCATGAACATGCACAGAGACTTACAGATAACAAACACAAACCCTCATATCCATTAAAATGTGTTTTTTAAAGCTCTAACTCTGCAGCAAAAGTGCGACTCCAACAAATATCTACTAAATCATCTGTCATTTATACTGTGTGTGACAATCGCTTCAAACACACAGACAGATGTTTCATAACAACCACAAACGACCACGTTCATCAGGTACGAGTCTAAAATAAACACCAAACATTAAATGAAAGGAACAGCAAACATTATTAAATATAAAACATGTCTCACCTTGTCACAGTGAAGTTTATTGTTATTAAGCAGCGGCGAGGTTGCAGCTAAATCTGTGACATCCAGATAATCCAAAAAGATGCGCAGATATTTAGTGCAAAGAACTGCGACTGCGCAACACTGGCACATGGAGAACAGTTTTAATTATTCACAGTTAACGTGACAAATATTATTCATCTTTAAATATCTATACATCTGACTTGAGCAGATGAGATTGTTATGTGACTGTTAAAATAAAAAATAATTGCCAATTTATTGCCATTTGTCAACATAAAAGACCTCACTGCTACCCCTTACCTCACCATACACTTTTTATTAAACACCTGTAAGGGATTTCTCAAATAGTTACTATTTTAATGAGCATCATTATACACACTTTGTTTCACTGTTTTGTCTGAATGCTGTAGGGCAGGGGTCTTACATTCAAGTTCCTAGAGGTCCGGTCTTTATATTTTCTTCCAACAATAATCCAGACAATGTTTTCTGAAAATTAATAAATATTTAATAAATTAAGCCCCCTTGTGTGTATATATATATATATAATATTATTATCTTTCATCAGGCGATTTATTTAATATTTTGATATGCACAGTATGTATCTCTGTATTGTAGGTTCTGTGGCGAGGGGAATGTCCTCTTAATAGAAGTCTGATAATTGATATCTGTCAATATAAAACTACTGACAACACTCAAACAACAAATGTAATGTAACTATTAAAATGCTCTCATCATAAACAGAAAACTAATTTACTTACTAAATAAGCCTTTTCATGCCCTTCATACCAGAACTACTTCTGTCTTTAAATCATTTCACTATTAGATCCTTGTTCATTACTAAATGTGATGCTGCTTGTGAAAAGCAAAATGTATTTCATTGTTTTCTACATAAAATCATGAAATTATGCTTGAAATTAATATTTGATGCTTGTTATAATAAATTAGATTTTGAGACTTTAGTTTGGGTTTTCACAGGGTCACAAATGTTTACATGCTGATCAATAATGCTAATGCTCAATATAGATAAAAAGGTTGTGGTTCATAAAATATCACAAATCTGGTGGAAAGGTTGGAGACTTTTATCAAACAGTAAACAGACTGACAGATAGAAATCCTTTAAAGTTGCTGTATTTAGTTTATTGTTGTGAGTCTATTGACCTGCTCTACTGTTGTTAACATGAACACGTGTCTGCTGCTCTTCATGCGGCGTGTCTTTGGTGGAGAGAAGCAGCGCACGCGGATCAGAAAGGGTTGACCTCTGACCCCGCTGTCTGCACTTGGGTTCTCTGTCCTTGTTCCCTCAACACGCTCCAGACACCTTGATGCTTCATACGATATCCTGAAACATAGAAATGAGATCAGAAGTGATCATTAAAGATCCATCTGTTAATGCTTTGACTTTTATTCATCTCTGTGGCAAGTGCAGCGTTATTCACATCAGAAAGATCCATCATGCAGTCAGAAAACAGTCATAAGTGTCTTACTAACATTTTGACTCACTGTTATCATTTTTTTTTTCTTTTAGTCTGAGTGGCTGTAATCTGACAGAGAAAAGTTGTTCATTACTGGCGTCAGTTCTCAGATCAAACTCCTCAAGTCTAACAGAACTGAACCTGAGTGACAATAATCTGAAGGATTCAGGAGTGAAGCTGCTCTCTGATGGACTGAAGAATACAAACTGTAAACTGAAGACACTAAAGTAAGAAAATCCTTAAAGCAATAAAGTTAAACATGTGTATGTATTATGTAAATGAAGGTCTTCATAAGTTTATCAGAATCATCTTTATATGTAAGAGACTCAACAGTGACTGTCAGTCAATGACTCTCTGTTGATTCAGATTCATACAGAATTATCACCAAACTGAGATCATTTTAATAACAAACTTCAATATATTAAACTATTCATGATATTATTGTGATTTACAATAAATTAATTTATTATGTGTATCTTGTAAAAAGGGACATAATTTGATACATTTGATGAATAATAATATATGAATAATAAAAATATATTAAAGTATAATTAACTATATTAAGTAATTCTGCTATTAATTATTGTCTAAATGTTATTGTCATTATTTCATTTATTTTCTTCTCTCTTCAGTCTGTCTGACTGCAGTATTGGATCTGAAGGTTGTGTTGCTCTGACTTCAGCTCTGAGATCAAACCCCTCACATCTGACACAACTGGATCTGAACTATAATAATCCAGAAGATTCAGGAGTGAAGCTGCTCTCTGATCTACTGAAGGATCCACACTGTCAACTACAGAAACTACAGTGAGTTACTGATCAAATCATCATTTAGTTATAAACTCACTTTTTTTAATAATCTCAAGTGACTGTCGAGTATTTTTGTTGTTTATGTTTTGCTGTTTCACTCTTGTTCTTGTGTAAATTTGATGTAGTTGACCGTGGTGGCGTTTTAACAAAACCTCGGTAATGTCAATTTCCTCCGGCCAAACAACAGCGATATTCCTAAGTAGCGTCACCATAAATGATACCACATCATATCTAAATGTAGCACGAGGGCACTATAAACACTGGAAAATGAAGATGCCCGATCAACATCGCCTGACTACGCCACCCTGAATCCCTCACAGGGAGAGTGAAGTTAAATTATAGACACAGATTCATTGTAACAGAAGGAATGGAGACGAGTTTCTCAAATAGAACAAAATTCACAATTTATTGACAGACATCTTATAGAAAAGGACACGCCCTATTAAAAGGCCTGAATTATTAATCAAGGTAATCACCATTGGAGCAGTAATCTTAAAATAGAGAACACCAACTTTAAGAGACGAAACAAACCCAAAGACAAACTAGCAGACACTCGAGGAGGACTGACCGTCCACTGGCATGGGCCCACACTATTGCCCCTGTGATATTCACCAGTACACGTGCCTAATACAAGGGAAACACACACACGCGCACACCCAAAGAGAAATAAATGTGAACAACACAGTGTACATGGCAGCACCACAGGAGAGTATCCACCAAAGAGACCACACCCGTGTTCCAGCCAGCACTCCCTAGTGATCCGCTAAACAAAAGACAAAGATAAAACAAATGAGTTGGTTCTTGGGGTAAAACTGATGCTCAGGAAGCGGACCATTGTAGTTTAAACAGCCCTGATGCAGACTAATAAGAGTAACCATACCCAGCCGTACTAGACATATCACAATATTAAATAGGAAATTATCAAAACAACCTTAACCAGCAAACCCCCCAAAAAAGCAAAATAAGTTACATAAAACCGAAAGGGGAGGAAAGACAGCAGTGGCAAAGAAACTGGAATATTCAAAAATAGACCAAATGTTACATCAAATAAATATAAAATCATCTAAACATCAACTACACAAATAAATATATATTGCCAGTCCTCCAGCTAAATCACTCCCAATACACATAAAACCCTACCGATGCTCTAAAAGGTTGAACAATACCACTTTCAATGGTCACTAACATCCGTCCACCAGCCCCACAACCATCGAGGAGATCAAACCAGCCTAAAACACATCCTTAAAAATGGTTGAAATCATTCATTCTAACCATATACAAGGAAAGGAGGATAACAGCCTACAAACAAGGCGCACAGGTGTACTAAAGTGTGTACATCACTGTAGAGGCAATAAATACTGAATGAGTGAAAGTAGCAACAATGATAACCTTCTTGAGTCTCAACCAGCAAACAAAGCCCATGCAAACAACTGCTCCTCTGGTCTTATAAAGCACCTGGGAATCTAATCATGTGCACAACTCCGCCCCTAAGGAAATGCTCTTAAAGGGGCCCTGTCACTTTTCCCTGCTACATAAACAAATCGTTCACAAGAATCCAAAACACTGAATGAATGCATGAACATGCACAGAGACTTACAGATAACAAACACAAACCCTCATATCCATTAAAATGTGTTTTTAAAGCTCTAACTCTGCAGCAAAAGTGCGACTCCAACAAATATCTACTAAAGCATCTGTCATTTATACTGTGTGTGACAATCGCTTCAAACCCACAGACAGATGTTTCATAACAACCACAAACGACCACGTTCATCAGGTACGAGTCTAAAATATACACCAAACATTAAATGAAATGAACAGCAAACATTATTAAATATAAAACATGTCTCACCTTGTCACAGTGCAGTTTATTGTTATTAAGCAGCGGCGAGTTTGAAGCTAAATCTGTGACATCCAGATAATCCAAAAAGATTCACTTGAACATCTAACATACAAGAAATATACAGCAGTCTTATATATGAAGATGATCTTTAATGAGCATCATTATACACACTTTGTTTCACTGTTTTGTCTGAATGCTTTAGGGCAGGGGTCTTACATTCAAGTTCCTAGAGGTCCGGTCTTTATAGTTTCTAACAACAATAATCCAGACAATGTTTTCTGAAAATTAATAAATATTAAATAAATTAAGCCCCATTGTGTGTTTGTATATATATATATATATATAATCTTTTTTTATGTAGTGAAGTGAAGTGGGTGGCGCCCTCTCTGCGTGTGTTGACTCCGCCCTAGAGGCTTGTAGTTAATCAGCGTCTCATTCATCCAGGTATATTAAGGTGGTTGTTTTGGACATGGGGTCAATGTGCTGCGCTGTGTTTATCTAGCGTGTCATTATTCTGCTATCAGTCTGGTGCCCTGGCTAGAGGTGCTGGGCTGTTTGTGGATAAGCACATGTTGTGCTGAGTGTTTGGGTCGGATTGGGACTTCCATGGCTGCTGTTCTGTTCCTACTATTCTAACGTTTTGTTTCATTAACCTGCTGAGTGCAGTTGCTCCTATGTGAGCACACTTCAGCCTTGTTGAGTTATTTTGCTTTTATTATGGTATGATTATTTAACTTATTTTATTTTTCACTTATTAACCGCATTTGGAAGACTGTTCCATCGGGAAGAAGTTGTGAAGGAGAATGAGCGTGAAAGTGATTTTCTGCCCTTATGAGAAGACAATACAAGATGCCGCTGGTTTGCTGAACGTAGGGTTCTTGATGGGGTGTAGGAGTATGGTGTGGAAGTATGCCGGCGTAGATCCAGTGATAGTCCTGTAGGCAAACATCAGTGGCTTTAACCGGTAGCCACTGGAGAGAGATGAACAGAGGTGTCACATGAACGCTTTTGGGCTGTTTTGAACCAGCTGAAAGCCTTTGCAGGAAGACCAGTATGGAGAGCATTGCAGAAGTCCAACCTTGAGATCACCAGCGCCTGGACAAGAAGTTGTGCCGCATTCTCCGTGAGATAGGGTCTAACCTTTCGGATGTTGAATAAGGCATATCGACAGGATCACGTTGTCTTTGCAGTGTCATTGTCACTCAACAAGTTATTAAGCTTTCATTGAAAAGAAATGAGATTTTTTTAATGTTTGTGTCTTTCTCTTGGAACATTGTTATATGTATTACATTTGTGATACGGTGAGATTTTAAGTATCACATGAACCTTGTGTCAGCGTTATTCACATCAGAAAGATCCATCAGTCAGAAAAAAGTCATAAGTGTCTTACTAACATTGTGACTCACTGTTATCTTGTTATTTCTCTCTCAGTCTGAGTCGCTGTAATCTGAAAGAGAAAAGTTTTTCATCACTGGCGTCAGTTCTCAGATCAAACTCCTCAAGTCTGACAGAACTGAACCTGAGTGACAATAAACTGAAGGATTCAGGAGTGAAGCTGCTCTCTGATGGACTGAAGAATACAAACTGTAAACTGAAGACATTACAGTAAGAAAATCCTTAAAGCAATAACGTGTGTGTTTGTAAAATCCGTAGAGGTCTTAATAATTTTGTTAAACTCACTATTTTTTATAATCACAAGAGACTTTCAAGTATTTTTGCTGTTTCACTCTTGTTGTGTAAATGTGGTGTGGTAGCACTATTTGTATAATGTTTTCTCTTAGATAATCTCGATCTGCTTGTATTAATCTCATGTGTAAATCCCTTTGGATAAAAGTTTTAATGAATAAATAGAAATGTAATATATGGAAAGTTGCTCTCCGTTTGCATGAAGTTAAACATTACACTGTTTTGCTGTAGACACACATTCATGTTTTGTTGAGGTTTTCTGTCACTCATGCTAGAAGTGAAGGTTTCATTGAAAATACATGAGATCAAATTATTTTAATGATAAATGTATTAAAAACATTGTGACTCACTGTTATCTTGTTATTTCTCTTTCAGTCTGAGTGACTGTAAACTGACAGAGAAAAGTTGTTCATCACTGGCGTCAGTTCTCAGATCAAACTCCTCAAGTCTGACAGAACTGAACCTGAGTCACAATAAACTGAAGGATTCAGGAGTGAAGCTGCTCTCTGATGGACTGAAGAATACAAACTGTAAACTGAAGACACTAAAGTAAGAAAATCCTTAAAGCAATAAAGTCAAATGTATGTTTGTATCATATAAATTCAACGGAGGTCTTTATAAAAGTTCATGTGAATCATCTTCATATAATGTTGTTGATCAATGTGTAAGACACACAACAGTAGTTGTGTTGCCATTACCCTTCAAATTGCACATGAGGTGTTTTTTAGGCAATTACGATAAAGGAACATTTAGCTAAACTGCAATGGGAACATTTGTCACGTGGCGTAAGAAAGTCACATGATCATTCACACGTCATTACAGTGGTAAATCCATAGAGAGCATTAAAACAAACCTGTTTCTTCTTATCAACGGCCTGATACAGAACATCTGAGTAACAACTTCAAAGACCATTTTCTCAGATTCCAGAGTTTCAAGTAGTTGTATCTCGGACAAATATTGTCGAATCCTACAAACTATTCATCGATAGAAAGTTTTATGATAAAGAATGAAAACTAATGATTGTGCAGTATGGAGCTTTATTAGGAAAAGTGAGTTAATATAAAAATATAGCAAAATACAGACATTTCTCTCCCTCTCTTTCATAACAGTAGATGACATCATGAACCTCTAAAGTTGGTTCCCAACCCACCAAAACACCTAAAGAAGATTTAATGACTTATTACAGGAAGAAAACAACACACTTCAGTCGCATAATATAACGTACATTTATAATGTAGTCAGGCTTTAGACCGCATCATAGCACTGAAACTGCGCTTGTTAAAATTACAAAACTGCTTATAGCATCAGATAAAGGTAACATCTCACTCCTGGTCCTGCTTGACCTTAGTGCTGCGTTTGATACCGTAGACCATAACATACTTCTAGATCGCTTGTACAATTATACCGGTATTGAGGGACAGGCACTACAATGGTTTACTTGTCAGACAGACATCAATTTGTCCATTTAAATGGGGAATCATCAAATCTAACGCAAGTAAATTATGGAATACCTCAGGGATCGGTTCTGGGACCAGTGCTGTTCTCCATATACATGCTTCCCCTCGGAAACATTATTAAAAAACATGGAATTAGCTTCCATTGCTATGCAGATGATACTCAGCTATATATCTCATCAAGACCAGATGATTCCTCCCGCATCCATTGAGAGTATGAAGATATACAACATTGGATGACCTGTAATTTCCTTCTTTTAAATTCTAATAAAACTGAAATATTACTTATCGGACCAAAGACACGCAAACCGAATATTTCTGATTATAAACTGCAAGTTGAAGGATGTACTGTTACTCCAACTAATACTGTAAAAGATCTAGGCGTTATATTAGACAGCAACCTGTCATTTCAAATCACATCTCTAATGTCACAAAAACAGCCTTTTTCCACCTAAGAAATGTTGCCAAGTTACGAAATATTCTGTGTGTTGCTGACGCGGAGAAGCTTATTCATGCATTTATGACCTCAAGACTTGACTAATGTAATGCGCTACTTAGTGTTTGTCCTGCATCATCAATAATCAAACTACAGTTAGTTCAGAACGCAGCTGCCAGAGTTCTAACCAGGTCCAGAAAATACCATCACATAACCCCAATGTTATCAACCCTTCACTGGCTACCCATTAAGTATCGTATTGACTTTAAAGTTCTTTTAATCACTTATAAAGCCTTGAAGGGTTTAGCATCTACCTACCTAACAGAGCTTCTATCACACTACAACCCATCACGCTCTCTAGGATCTTAAAACGCACGACTTTTGATAACACCTAGAATAACTAAATCCACCAAAGGGGGTCGAGCTTTCTCATACGTAGCACCTAAACTCTGGAATAACCTTCCTGATATTATTCCAAGATCAGACACACTCGCCCAATTTAAATCTAGATTAAAGACACATCTTTTCAGCCAAGCATTCACTTAATGCAAAATATGCTAAATAAACCACCAGGAGATGCTGACATTAGATATTATTTTACTAGAATAATAAAAATTTTTATATAAAACACCATGTAGCATGTTTTACCCTTTTTGTGGGTTTTTATTTTTTTATTTTTTCCCCTGTAAAGCTGCTTTGGAACAATGCAAATTGTGAAAAGCGCTATATAAATAAAGTTGAATTGAATTGAATTGAATAATATTGCAAAAATCTGTAATGGAAACCCGGCACTTTAACAGAAAACATAACCTGAATTTTATACTGAACTATTCTTGGTATTATTCTACAAATGACATTAATTTATCTCATATATTTTCTTCTCTCTTCAGTCTGTCGTTCTGCAGTATTGGATCTGAAGGTTTTGTTGCTCTGACTTCAGCTCTGAGATCAAATCCCTCACATCTGACACAACTGGATCTGAACTATAATAATCCAGAAGATTCAGGAGTGAAGCTGCTCTCTGATCTACTGAAGGATCCACACTGTCAACTACAGACACTACAGTGAGTTATTGTTGTGTAAATTTGGTATTTGTAGCAATACTTGTGGATAAAATAATTGTGAAATGTCTTAAGATAATGAATGTGAGGAGTGTATTTTAATATCTGATCTCTCTGATGTTTTACAGTATTGAGTGTTGAAGGTAATAATCGTCTTCACACCGTGATGTTGCTACAAGGCCAATAAGCAGATCACAGCAGGCATCAAAGTTTGTTTTGTTCTTGGACCGGCAAATCTGTGCTGGAAAATAATGTCTGTTCGCTGTACTTTTAATATTTAATATTGCTTTCTGTTGTCAGGAGCTTTACCCAAAGCACATAAGCTTGTTTCAAATCTAATAAGTTTATCAATTTTATAAAGCTGTATAACAAAACATGTCTTTTACTAAAGTTAACCGTGTTATCGTTTTGTTTTTGGTTGCTTTTCACACCAAAGTTATATTCAGTATTGTACATGTTAGAGGAGACCACAAATGCATCAAGAATCCAACTGAATGAATGCATGAACATGCACAGAGACTTACAGATCACAAACCCTCATATCGATTAAAATGTGTTTTCTAAAGCTCTACTGTTAAAGTAAAAACAATTGTTTTTCAAACCTCCCTACACATTACCACACACTTTATTATTAAACACCTGCACTTTTTTTGTTGAAAGTAAATGCCTGTATGATCTAATGTGTGATGTGAAAATGTAGACAAACTAAAGGTGGATTTGAACCCACTCGTGTTTAAACTATGCAGTGGTCTAAAATATGTTGATGATCTTAAGTGAGCATCAATATGCAAACATGGTTTCCACTGTATTGACTGAATGCTTGAGTTTGGCACCTGCTGTTCTCTGCCATACGCAAACACCGACCCTGTTGACAGCACTGATTTGTTAGGGATCATTGAGCCACGTGACCACACGGTGGTAAGATCGAGTGTTGCCTCCACCTCTTCACAGAGGATGACAGTAAAAAAGAGAGAGAGGTTTTGTTATTGGACTGATTCCTGCTTTATGCCGTCTAGACCAGGTGTTACTATCAGGTTGATTCCTGCTTTATTTCTCACCCTGAGTGTGGTGTTACCGGATCATTCCTGCTTTATTCTTCATAAAGCTCTAACGCTTCCCTTCGTGGGTATGAACATGTTTCAGGAGGTAAGAGGGAATGACCTAACAGAGTAACACCCTGCTTTTAGGTCTACGGAGGTTTTCTGCACTCTTTTGGGCAGCGTTGATCTTTTGTTTGCATTCAGTGTCAGACTTCAGTCGGATTCTTACATTGGTTTAGTTCTTATTTTGGGATTCAGTGCATTTTTGGTTATTGTGTTTTTTTACATGTTTATCTATTCTTTGGTTTGGGTCATTTTTGTTTTCAAAATTCTAGAATTATTTTCTTTGTTCATTTATGATTGTATTTCTTTGTTTTCTTTTCCCTGTTTTTGTATATTATAAGTGAAACCAGCATACACAAGAGCTGTAAGCGCTGTATTTAATTCAGCACATGGAGCAATGCTATGAAGGTATTGTACTTTGATGAGTTGAAATCTGCTCTTCTAAAGTGTTCTGTTGAGACCCTGTTCTCTTTGGTTTCTTGTTTGTTTTATCCTCATAATTTGTCTTTTAACTTGTTAAAGTGAAGTGACGATTTCCTTTATCAGCATTGTGTTTTTTCGTTATGAATGAGAGGGTGTTTGAGAGTTAGTTTTATCCAATTAATAAACATTTTGTACTACACGTTAATCTTTGGGTGAAAGCTGTATGTAGTAAATTGTTCTTTGTCCGCTGTTACACGCACTCTTCGGTTACATAAACATCTCAATTGAAGTTGGCGCGGATTACATCTGGGCAATCACTTGTTAAAGGGATATTTTACCCAAATTCTGTCAATTGTCATTTACTCACCTTTGAGTTGTTCCAAATCTGAACAAAGAATCCTTAACCAGACAGATTTTGCACCTCATTGACTCTCATTGTATTCCCTACTATGGTTGACAAAAGAGCCGTAGAACTGTTTGCTGTGTTACATTTTTCTAAATTTATTTTGTTTAACAGTCATTTTTCCTACTATGGGGGGAAAGATCTGTTTGGTTGTGAGCATTCTTACAAATATTTCTCTCAGTGATCATCAGAGCAAAGACATGTTTACGCATTTGGAACTCGAAGGCGAGTAAATGACATAATTCCCTTTAATAAAGTAACTCACGCTCCAGAGAGCTATAGTGACAGTCCTTAAGCAAAAGATGATATTGGCTCAAACATCTGCATGGATTGCATTAACAGGCAAGACGTCACTATTGCGATTTATTTGTAAGCGGTTTCATATCTTGCCAGCAGACACATTAATTGTAGGATGTGAGGTAGGCTGTATTGGTCATGTTATTTAGAGTTTGTCATACACGAAGCGATAATCAATGGTACAATTAATTCTATATTAGTGAGGTTTTAAACATGTCGCGTTGTATCTGGTCATCGGTTACCTTCACATTTTACAGATCCGCTGGGGCTTCTGATGCCGTGAGCAGCAGTCAGTAAGCACAGAGCTCGGATTCATCCATGCAGTGCCAAGGCACAACCTACGTAAAGAACATACCGCCGCATAGAACTTCAATGTTATGTTTCAACCCGAGGTGCAAGAGGCCAAACTTACAGACTCGAGCTTTAATTTCAAATGCCTAGACAGTAACTGGTCACAATCACTTAATTGATTCACTTCTAAAGCACAATTGTATGTGGGTAGATGACATCTGTATCTGGAAGCGTCCCAAAGATTTTCATATGTTTTAAAAATAGTAAATTACATTGTTCATTTTAGAAGTGTGTTGGTGCAACAAACACAATCACTACGCAGCATTCCTTACAAGGGACTGTCTTTATTATAAATGTTATTCATCATACAAAAACACTTTAACAGGCACAGGTCATACATCGAGTTGCTTGGAGGCACCAATCTTCAGAAAAAAAAACTAATTAGTGTGTACCAAATGCAAAATGACAACAGTAAAAACTGAACAAACCTTGTTAAACCAAACAGGAGACACTCAGTTGTCAATAATAACCAATGGTCCAAGTACAGAGTTCAATGCTGAAGATTCTGCAATTATTGTCAGTCAGGTTACAGCATAGTCTTTCACAAATATTTGTCCAAGTTTTAGTACGTAACCGGGATTTTAAACAAAATGGAAAACTCACCATTTCTTAATCCCCTTTTCTTCCTCCCTTGACAGTTAGTGTCACAGCAGCTAGGTCTTTTTACTGTCCACCAGACACCTTAAAGTGAGAATTCAAAAAGGCAGTTAAAACCCATATTGGTGTGCGTTCACAAATATTCATGGCACACACGTAGCCTATGTTTTACGTACCCTTTATTGGTAATGAGCGGGTAAATGCGAGAATCTGGACCGAGTTCAGGTGTCGTGGAGGCCACACATTCCTCCAGGAGCAGCAGCAAAGGCTGATGGGCGTCCTGCTCGACTGAGGCAGCGATCGGGATTGTGGAGCTGAGCGAGAACGTTGTGGACGCGGCTAAACTGCCAAAGTCATCTACAATTTGATAAATTTTACAATGCTGTCCAGAGAACTAATCCAGAACGTGATGGTTTCGTTTCAAGTATCATCCTACCTGTCATGAGTGCCATGTGGAAGTTCAGATCCCCTTGCCCATGTGTATGAAAAACCAGGGGATTATACAAAGGAGGTGTCCAGTCTTCTGGTCTGGGAAAAGAAAGTTTTAGTAATTAATCATAGAAGCATGTTAACAATGTTAATTAAATACAACAATAGCACCTTATATAAGCACAAGCAACTGTGTAATAAACAGGCGACGCTTTCAACGGTGCTGTAGACGTGATCTCAGTCGCAAATACAATCTGATCCATTGTCACCTACGGATGAAAAGACGTCAACTTAACCAGAAGACTGTACATACGTTTGTACATGTGATAAAAGCATCAGCTTGCTTTCCTGACATCAAAACTACATGTAGGTTCATTTAGCACATTATCTTACTTCGTACTACCCATCGTTACGAATCACTCCTATAGATAACATTATGAAACCACTAGTTCACTGAGAAAACAGAATTCTTTCGACCCTAAAAGCCATGACAACAAACTTCCCCAAACTCACCAGCCTCCTTATAGTACAGGCTCCAAATTCAGCATTAAACACTGCCTCGGACCCCTCAGGTTTGACCGAAACTTGAGACGGAGGACAATCCCTCAACTGAAGAGAATATGGATCCACTTGCAGGTTTGTTTCGGTCATTAAGCCACTCGGTCTATAGTATTTATGTGATGGGGTGTGTGTGTTCAAATTATACGGTAAACAGAAAACAAAGGTTTTCGTCATGTAGTGTTCTGAAGTATCATGTGTTCCTGTAATTTTCTAGGTCAATCCTATTTTTGCTTTTAAATATAAGCAGTAACTCCTTGGGGGTGATATTTGTTTGGAAAGTGTAACTATGATTGTGTGCTATTACAGTGGATTGGAGAAATAGACTCTTGACATGATATAACACAACAAAAGTTCATCATTTCAGCTTTGTGAGGCCTGTATGGTGAGGCGGGTTTGGGTTTTTACCCAGGTAAGTTCGCCTTTAGTTTGAGCATACCTTCGGGTTTTCTGACTTTTGAGCGGGTTTCGTAACCGTGGTAACTTAGACTACACGGCTAACCTGCTCAGGATTTATTCTGGTTTAGAGATCGCAAACCAAAACTCGACCAATAAGCTGTGAGAAAAGTGACGTATATATGACGCAGTGAAGCCACGCCCCTCCTATCTCTCACTCCAAAGTAAAAAAAGTTTAGTGATAAGAGGGAAAATCTTTTGCTGCCAAGTGTTTATTTGTATTGTATATTTACATGTATTTATATCTCAAAACACATTCATATAATTGAGTTTATCATTATTATTAATATTAAACATCATTTAAATTAATACTATTCGTATAAAAACTAACTTGAATATATAATGGCTGGAATACACTGCAAGACTTTTAAAATCTGAAGAGTTTTATTTCTAAACTAGACTTCATACACTTGATGTATTTTTGAAAGTTTCAGATAGAAACAAACTAACTGATCGAATCTGCAGACTGGCACAGACTTTCTGCAACAAGTCCAGACTGAAAATCTGAGCAAAAGAGTATTTTTAATACAAACTTATAATATAATATTTTAGCCTTAAAGCATTTTAAAGTAATAAAGAATACACAATCTTTGATCTTATTGTAAACCTATAAGAATCATTTACATTTAGTTGATTCTGCATTGATATAGTCAGTCTCTGCCAGCGCGGAGCTGTGGGCGCCCAATCAGAAATACAAAATAAAATACTACTCCTATAGTTAAACATGGATCCTACTTTATGTGGTGTATTTGATCTATAACATGTTATGTTAAAAACAGTAAAATGATAAGTAAGCCTGATAACTATTTCAAATGTAAGTGTGTTGGTGATGTGTTTTCATTGGTCAATGCGACATCAACGTAGCAGCACTATTGCAATCTGGCGCCAACGGCTAACGTTCGCTAGTAGTGTACATGGTATCTTGATTTTTCTTTATTATGGCCAAACAACTCTCACTTATTGAAATAAAAACCTCGTATTGAGATGAATAATGATTTGGAGGACCGATCTGTGGATCGTAATGGATCAACCGCTGGCTCTGAGAATGGAGCGGCGAGCAGCTTTCAGCTTTGATCACTTTGAGATCTTTTCCTGCAAACACCCTGAACTAGACGAAAACTTATTTACAATAACACCACATTATAACCTCAATATGTGTTGAGCGCTTTCCTCTCAATAACAATAACACACAACAATAATGACAGCGGGGTCAAAACAAAGAAAGAAAGCGTCTGGTCTGATCACAGTGATGTTGTTTGATATGTTTGTCTGATAAATGACTAAATGTAAATGTAAATATGTTTATACTCTGTAATTCAGCACTATAAGTCACGTCACGTTTATTGTTTTTAAACAATATAGCATATTGCTTTTAAGCCACAATAAAACTGTCAAATAGTCTTTCATAACTTTCTATAAGTCTACTGTATAATTGAGACAGAAGACAGAAAGACAGAGGCCTTGGAAACAAGGTCCTATAGTGGGTTACGCACTTCAATCCACACCCGACGTTCTTGGTTTGCTTCTTATTTATTCAATCTAGGAAATTGTTTGATTAAACATTGATTAAAATTAAGATACAATTTAAACAAAACGAAATTCACTTTAAAGAAAGTCTTTCTAAACAAACCTATGAAGTGGTCATAATCATGTCATATTGCGCCTCTTATAATGCTGTTCAGTGTTCACTTTTCATAACCAAAATAGATTAAATAAATAAATAAACAATATTATAATATTGAACAAACATTTGAACCTAAATACGTTTTCTTTAATGGCTACAGCACCCAGTGCAATACAAAAGGTGTTGTTCAGGGAACACGCAATAGGGGTGGGGTTAGGATTAGGTGTGGGGAGGGGAGGGGTTAGAACCAGCCAATCGGACAGCCGAGTTATTGTAGGGGGTGCATAAACTGGCAGGGGAGCATTTCTTGGCACAACAGGTGTTGGTTATCGTTGTCTCTTAACGCGCTACAAAGACTCCTAACATATAATTTAACTAAAGGTTTACCATTAAAGGCGTGTTCCCCGAACAAAAGCTTAGGAAGCTGTGTAAGATACAGTTAACCTTCTTATGTGTGACGCTATCAGATGATGCGCGGTGATGATGCTGAATCTGTTGATATCAATGATTCTCTCATGCACGAGCTGCTTCACTGCGTTATGTGAGAAAGCGGTGTTCTTTATAAAAGAATCACTTCACAAACACTTGAAATTGCATGAATGAGGATGATGGTGGAACAGATAAGGATTTTTCTTTTTTGTCCAATTGTTTTTAGTCTTAGGAAAATTCCATATTCATAAGCAGAAATGGGCACAGTCCAAACCAAATTAACACCTTTTAGCAGAGCTAAAACTATCACACCACTGTAAGAGGTCTTAACAATAGAAAGGCTATTAAGACCGATCTTGTACTCTCTAAATATGTTTAATTTGCACCCTTTTATGTAATTTGGTCTCGTTTTATTCTTTTTATTTTATTTTATTTTGTGGTTTTTGTTTGTCTTGTATGCCTGTTTAAGTAGTCTATTTTATGTATCAACGCTGGCATGAACTGATGTTGTTGTATTATATTGTTAATACTGATTAAAAAAAAAAAGAAGAGGACAAGGAAGGAGATCGGACATGGCGAAAAGAGTTCAGCATGTCCTCGTTTTAATGAAGGACATGTGCGTCATTCTTGGAGACTTCGCTACTTAGTACAGGCCCAAAGTGACAGATAGAACTTTCATCCACTCGATTTTTTTGTTTGTTTAAAGTGTTGTTTTATTTGTTTAGTAGGCTATAATTTCAACCCATTCTGCCGTTGGCTTGCGTCATCTGTGTCACAAGAAGCACTTCCAAACCACTAGTAACAGTGGTTGGGGGGACGAGATTCATCGCAAGCTGCCTTGTTGTGCATTTGGAATGGACTTTTCTTTTAGCAGCTCGTGCTGTAAGTGATCACTTTTCATTGCTTCGTCTTTCCTTGGATGGAATGTAAGTGAATTCGTCTCGACAAAACGCTCTTGATGTACTGAGTTTACTTGAATATATTCCCTTGAAAGTGCACCAACGATTGGGCCCCAACGGCTAGCCAAAAGAGTGTTTTTTTCATAAGAGACTGTGATCGAACTCATCTATTGTGTTGGTACTGAGTGCATTCTGAAAATTGAGTAATTGTGAGTTTTCAATAATCATCCGGTGTACGTTCTTTTCACTTGAAAGAAGAAGGGAGAGTGTATATATATATTTTTTTGAGGGTGATAAATATTGAATGCTTAGAGATTGTTTAGGCTACTTGATTGTTAAAGAAGTGGACAGTTGTTATTTTTGTTATTTTTATTTTTTCCGAAAGGGTTTTATATTAGTGTCAAATTAATAAATCTTTATAAAAAAATCCCTTATCTGGAATTTGTTGTATTGATTTGATATTTAAAAAAAAATGTATTGGATAAAAGAGAAAAAAAAAACTCCGGTCAATTCAACATTCAATTTCCTGGAATCCAGGGTTTTCTTGTTTGGGAAACATTTAAATTAACCACTAGGGTTGAGAAAAGGGTTACATATAAATATTATAATTAATTATAATATATACACTATATTATGTATATTTGACACAGAAGACTGTTGTAATGGTGCTGAAAAGAAAACATAAACTGAAAATAAATTGTTAAAATGTGAACTAATTTTGTTACTTTTGTTTGCTGAGAAATTATCCAAAGTGTCATTTTATCGAAATGCTAGTTAATAAAACGAATACATTGTGAATAAGTATTAAACGAGTCAAACAAACAGTGAAAATTTAAAATCTTGATTGTTTGTTTTATTTAAGGATTCACAAAAAGAGTTTATGGCTCACAGGCAATATGTTTCTGATCCGGTCTGACAGTATTACATTGAAAAGAAGAAATAATATATGAGCTCATCATCATCATCAGCTGCACATGAGTCTTAAAAAGAAACACATAAGTCATTATTGTACAAAAGTTGATTTCTTGATTTCTAATAATGAGACTTTATAATGTATTGAATCAGATCATTTCATCTGAGAAATCTTACATGTACAAAAACACACACATACTAAACCAATTAATATTTGATTCAGTGAAAGTCTGACAATCTTTTTTCATTGTTCATTATTAAATATCCTGTTGAACTTTGTTATAATCATCTGATTCACTTTCAAAGTGGTTTGGTCTCTTGTGAGGTCTTCTCTTGTAAATCTGAGTCTCCGTCAGTTCAGACATTTGACAAATCAGCACGCTTCAGGTCTCTCATGAACATTTACTAAAAATATATTTATATATAAACTAAACATTTTAATATGTACATATAATGTTAATACACACATATATTGGGACTTTAGTTATTTTAGGTTTTACATGTGTTCAGGTTAGAGAGATATCATTAATAATGGCTTAAATTGCCACTCTTGGCTTTATTTAGTATTCATATCCACATTGGCTTAAAGTTTTAGGGATTACAGTTCTTTAAAACTCTATATAGCTCTCCCTGTTTCAAGTGACCAAAACTAATGCGAATGTTGAAGTTGTTACATAATTTCCTGTTAAATGTCCCAAAATGTAAGTCAAGTTTTTTGTAGCCTTTTTGCTATTGACGAAGTGAAGAATAAGTGTTGATGAATAATTTATGCTAAAAATGGTTTTAAGTCATTTGTTTCTATTTTTTGCTATGGTGTGTGTGTAGCGGGTAACACGTGACGTTATGGCCACACCACATCCACACAATTGAGAAAAGGCCAATAGGATGAGAAGCAAGAACTCTACTGGAGGAAGAGAACAACCAGCAAGTGGGTGAATGACTGACACGTTTTGTCAATATAAACTTCCATGTTAAATCAAACCAAGTTGTTCTCTCTTCACTTAAATCCTATTAAAGGAATATCAGGTATAAACAATAAACCAGCTGTTATTGATCAGGATGACTGTCACCAACTCATTTGTTTCCCTTTTTATTTTAGGGTACAGGAATCACTGCATACACTCTTCAGAGAGATTATGAATAAGCAATAAAAGAAACTGAACAACACTGTGATCGTCTCCCTTTGAATTTAACCAAATAAGTTTGACCAAAGAAAATCTAAAGTTTCACACCTTGGCTGCACAACATGACAGCAATCAGGTGTTAAAACATACAATGAGACTCAAATTCTTCTCAAACGTCATTGAAATGCTGGAAAACAGAAACATTGGTTTCTTCAAACTTAGTTACTTGGTATGACATTTAACATTAAAGAAACACATTGAGATGCTTTTTTCACTTTCTTTTTACTTTGACAAATGGACACAAAATAATAAAAAACAAGAAATGGACATGAAATGGGTTTTAGAAGTTGTGATAGTTGTAACAGAAGAGGAGGTGGAAGGAGCAGAAGTGGAGCAGCTTTGATTCTGAGGCCTCCAGTCTGTAAGCTCCAGATCCAGAGCCTCCCAGAATCTTTCTGTGTCATCTGCCTTCGGTTCTGGTGTTCAGTCAGCTGCTGGTGCAGTATGAAGGCATTGACCACTGTGATATCCACAAAAGGGTCAAATAGAGATCGATAGCACTTTCTGGATCCATCGCAGGTCCAGAAGCCTTTTTGAAGGAGATCCTGGAACAGTGATGGTCTGGTGTAAAAATGATCCACATTCAGCCTAAAGCCTGTTCCTAGAACCCTGATGTCAATCCCCCTCATCACTGATTCATAGCGGACTGTCTTGCCTTTTCATTACTGGATATAATGTTGTGAGGAGGCTTTTCAAGACCAGAACACTCTAAACACTTTTATACAAACAATCTTGTCATTTATGAATTTCATAAAGTACTGATCATATATGGATTCTAGTGTCCTAGACCTTTCTGACAATATAAAGTTTGTTATGATAAGTTAATAATTTAAACTAAATATTGAAGTAAATGTACGTGTACCGCCAGACATTGAGCAGCACATGAATGTTTCTTATTCACACTCTTGTCATTTATGAATCAATTACTCTTCTTACATAAATGATTTTATAAAACAGTGATGAAATATTTATTTTAGAGTCTTAGACTTTTCCAACAATATAAGATTTGTCACAATCAGAAAATAATTCACACGCATAATATTGAGCCTCGTGTTAAAACACCGACAACCTTTAGTTTCATGTGTTCAGATTGTCATGTGTATGTGCGCCACCTTGTGGCCATTTTCAGTATTGAAGTTTGCGCAGTGTTGAGATTTAGATCGCGAACAAACTTTGCTTTGAGAAATATAAACCTGTAAGTTTATTTACTATCTGTAAGCGTTCATAGGTGAAGTGTGCAAGGGCAGGATTGTAAAGGGAAATGTCCCTCACATAAACTTTCTGTAACTGGTAAAAGTGTTTCTTGTTTGAAGCTCGACATCAATATGGATATTTCTCTTAAACAAACAATGACAGATGACAGAAAAGACCTTTATAGAGCATGAAACATCACAAACACACGTCACTCACAGATCCAGACACACACATAAATTATATTAAATATTTGTTTTCCTTTATATGTGTAACACGGGAGAATATTAGTTGTAAGAACCACACGGGAGAATATTAGTGAAGTTTTGCTTTATTCACTTGTTAAACTAGTTCACATGGACACTGATTTGTAGGCCCGCAAATAGTTGACAATATATTTGTCTTCTACTGTTTATGAAAACATATTTCTTGTTGAGTTTCCCGGTATGATGCGTTGGAGTCCTTGAAGGAGGCTGCTGGAGAAAGTTCCGGGGTGACAAAGATCTGAGTCCGGACAGGAGCAAGGAACTTATGCGATCTTGGTTCCGCCGGGACGAGCCATCAACCGATGAGCCGGGGGGAGAATTCAACAACAGTTTCTCAAGCGATTGGTTTTTAAGCCGATAAATCCAGTATAAATTATTGCTTGAGTTTATCGATAATTGTGGATATGCTTATTTTACAAAACCCATGTTAAAGTTGTTAATGTTGAGAATTGTGTAATTATCCCCTGTTGTGTTAAATGGTCTCGTCTAATACCTTTATAAGGAAAGGGGCAGATGGTCTGGTTGAATCTGTTTCTCTTATAAGTCCTGTCAAGTCATTTCTGTTAGTTTGATGTTGTTTCTCTTTGTTTTATGTCTTGTCGTCTGGAGGAAGAAATAAATGATCAAGCGTCTATGAGTTGAGCTTGTGGATCACTTACCTTGACGTTGGTTCTCTCACATGCACATAAGAGTCCACACTGGAGAAAAGATGTTCACCTGCACTCAGTGTGGAAAACAGTCTCATACAAAGACCGACTGACAAAGCTCATAAGAACTCACATTGAAGAGCGTCTGTACTCATGTGTTCAGTGTGGAAAGAGTTTCAGACACAATAGTGCGCTTACTGTCCACAAGAGAATTCACTGGAGAGCCCAAACACATCTTCAGTGGAGGAAGATTACCCAGTTAGCCTCAGACGTCTCACCCACGGGCCGTTCATTCAAAGCCATCATGGTTCCCAGACCTTCAATATGTGCTCACATTCTGGAGAAACACCATTTATCTGTTATGAGTGATAAAACATTTTAAATAAACAGAGAAAACAATGTAAAGCCTTTTTGTGGAATATGTTTTTTATTGAATGACTACGGTGAGAATTGCTAGTAAATCCATAATGAAGAGAAGTGAAGTGTTTGAGTGTGGTGTGAGTATTAGAGCCAGTTAAGCAGCATCACATAATCCATACTGGAGAAAGAGCGTCACTGGAGAATAAACTTCATAAGTATTCATATTGTGAAGAGTTTCACTCAGCAGGTTCCTGGAGAGACGTCACACTACTGCCTACATGAGGAAGAACCTTTAGCGCAGGGGTCACTAACTAGTGGACTTCGGTCTGAATGCGCTCGCGGTACTTTGATGTCATCTGCCTGTGGAACAAGTCTGTCATGTTTGGTGGCTCCTCCTCCTTCACAGGTAACTGCAGGTGAAAGTGAAACTATTACAGCAGGAGCCATTTTACAGCAAAGCCTCGTTCAAGAAAATAAATCATAAACAAGCTAAAAACACAGTAAGTATAAACAGCCTCATGTTTATTCAGTAGATTTAATATCGTCTTGATCTGAACATCACATTAAGTTTATTGGTTGAAGAACTGTCTTGGATATTGTGTTGTTTCTGGAATCAGGAAGTGTGTTTATAAACTCAAAACATTAAAAGTGATGTTTTGAAAACTTAGTTTCACTGTTAAGAGCAAATGTGAAGCTCAATGTTGTGGACGGACTGATGGGAAAGAAGTGTGTATTTCTGAGATGACACATAACACATCAGTATTTTCTTTACAGGTTTGAGATTAACTCTTTATATTCTGACACTGTGATCAGAAGGTTGCTGGTTCAAATCTCAGTGCCAGCAGGTCATGACTGAAGTGCCCTTGAGCAAGGCACCTTACCCCTGATTGCTCTGCAGTAATGTGTCACTGTAAAAAACTACTTGCAAGTCGCTTTGGAAAAAAGCGTCTTCCAAATGAATAAATGTAAATGTAAATGTAAAAGTATATATGACGCAGTGAAGCCACGCCCCTCCTATCTCTCACTCCAAATTAAAAAAGGTTTAGTGATAAGAGGGAAAATCTTTTGCTGCCAAGTGTTTATTTGTATTGTATATTTACATGTATTGATAACTCAAAACACATTCATATAATTGAGTTTATAATTATTATTAATTTTAAACAGCATTTAAATTAATACTATTCGTATAAAAACTAACTTGAATATATAATGGCTGGAATACACTGCAAGACTTTTAAAATCTGAAGAGTTTTATTTCTAAACTAGACTTCATACACTTGATGTATTTTTGAAAGTTTCAGATAGAAACAAACTAACTGATCGAATCTGCAGACTGGCACAGACTTTCTGCAACAAGTCCAGACTGAAAATCTGAGCAAAAGAGTATTTATAATACAAATTTATAATATAATATTTTAGCCTTAAAGCATTTTAAAGTAATAAAGAATACACAATCTTTGATCTTATTGTAAACCTATAAGAATCATTTACATTTAGTTGATTCTGCATTGATATAGTCAGTCTCCGCCAGGCGGAGCTGTGGGCGCCCAATCAGAAATACAAAATAAAATACTACTCCCATAGTTAAACATGGATCCTACATCAACGTAGCAGCACTATTGCAATCTGGCACCAACAACCAACGGCTAACGTTCACTAGTAGTGTACATGGTATCTTGATTTTTCTTTATTATGGCCAAACAACTCTCACTTATTGAAATAAAAACCTCGTATTGAGATGAATAATGATTTGGAGGACCGATCTGTGGATCGTAATGGATCAACCGCTGGCTCTGAGAATGGAGCGGCGAGCAGCTTTCAGCTTTGATCACTTTGAGATCTTTTCCTGCAAACACCCTGAACTAGACAAGAGGAAAATTATTTACAATAACACCACAGGAAACAAGGTCCTATAGTGGGTTCCGCACTTCAATCCACACCCGACGTTCTTGGTTTGCTTCTGATTAGATTAGATTAGATTAGATTCAACTTTATTGTCATTACACATATACAAGTACAGTGTAACGAAATGTAGTTTAGGTCTAACCAGAAGTGCAGTTAGCAAGTGCAGGATATACAGTTAGAATAAATACAGAATACAATATGAGAGAATATAATACAGTGGGCATGATTATAAAAATATTTTGCAGTAGGTGTGTTCTATGAAAATATGACAGAAGGTATATACTATGAACAATATATACAGATGACTATGTACTATGAACATTAATGTACAGGTGGATATGAACAGATAATAATTTAGACTAAAATAGTGCAAGTGACTTAGGTATGCATAGATTATTGACATTGGTTATTAAAGTTATTGCAGTGCAATAGGTGAGTTAATGCAGTTGAAGTTAATGCAGTTATTAAAGTTACGGTGCAGTATATGAGTTAATGCAGTTAATAAGGTTACAGAGCAGTAGATTAGTTAATGCAGTTACTGAAGTTACAGTGCAATTGATGAGTAGATGCAGTTAATAAGGTTACAGTGCAGTTGATTAGTTAATGCAGTTATTGAAGTTATAGTGCAATTGATGAGTGGATGCAGTTAATAGAGTTACCGTACAGTTGGTTATTTATTCAATCGAGGAAATTGTTTGATTAAACATTGATTAAAATTAAGATATCATTTATACAAAACGAAATTCTCTTTAAAGAAAGTCTTTCTAAACAAACCTATGAAGTGGTCATAATCATGTCATATTGCGCCTCATAATGCTGTTCAGTGTTCACTTTTCATAACCAAAATAGATTAAATAAATAAAAAACAATATTATAATTTTGAACATACATTTGAACCTAAATAGGTTTTCTTTAATGGCTACAACCGAAGACCCTGATTCTGCTGCGAGTGCGACATTGAGTGAAGCGGTGATGAGTCTCGAGTCTCACCGCATCTGAACTGCGAGCAGCACCTGTTTCACATTCAAAGTCCAGAGAAATGCTCGTGTAAGATGTGTTTGCCAAATGAAATCAAGCGTTTCAAGTGTATACATGATCTTCTTCCCCATTATTTAGGATTCAAATTGTGTATTTTGCCAGATTATTTAGCATTTCTTTTTGTCTTGTCTAATTGTACGGAGCCGTGGAAGGGACATTGGCGAAAAAAAAAAACTGAAAGCGAAAAAAAAAAAAAAACAGAAGACTTTCTCGGGCGCACGCGAAAAGTATCTCGTGCGCACGCGAAAGTTTCACGTGTGCACGCATTACAATTTCCGGTCTAAGTGCACCTTGTTTCCTGGCATCTTTTTTGGGTAAACGAAGGGGAGAGAAAGCATGGATGTGCACGAATTTATCGATGTCTATGAACGAAGATCCAAAACACATCTGCAACAGTAGCAAAACAGCCTTACCGATTGTAGTGGGATTGCCCCTTTAAGATTAGTCTGCGTGGCCCTTTTAAAAAATAGCAGCTCATTAAGTGGGTGGGTACGTCAGGTAATCAACCAGCTATATAAACTATAAAGGTGAGGTTAGGTGCTTCATGACATTGAATTGATGTGACCTGTTGGTGTAGGTCTTGGTTCTCCTTCACTCCTTGAGAAAGGTAGTGTTATATTAAACTGGTGGCTCAGAGATGGAGGGAAATATAAATCTAGAGTATGGGTGTTCGTGGGAATTTAACTTAATTCACATGTTTTCTTAGTGTTCTTGCTTGATGTAATTTTAGAGTAGTCAGGTGCGTCCAGACATTGTTAGTGAGCATGTGCGAGTCAGTGTTTTACACGTGAAAGGTAATATGATTTCCCCTTACCTTGTTTTTGTGACTAAAATCTGAGAGGAGTGGGGAGGGAGAAGCAAACGAAAATGTCTTTTGTTTTTCAGAAGTTGCCAGCTGCTGTTTTGCTGCGGTTAAAATAACGTTTCCAATTTGGGACGCTGGATTCTCCGTTATTACGCTCACGATTGTAACGCTTGTAATTGCATTGAATGCTCGCGATCGCCTTGAACGTCTTCAAGTGCTTGTACAACTGTACCACAATGATGGATGCGCTCTAAACCCGTGGTCGTTGACTCTGGTGCTACCGGGTTCGCTCACGTAGCTGGCGGAATTCCATTTGATTTGCGTTTATTCGTTGTCTGTGTATTTCTGTTCAAATGGGTGTGTAATGGAGTTGAATTGAAATCGCTTCATTGTTTATTATTGTAGGTTTATTGTTTATTATTAAATGTTATTAGTTGTTTATTTCGTTACTTGGGTTGGTTGTAATCCATTTCTTTGTCATGCTTTATATTGACACTGCTCTATTACGGAGTTGCGTAATTGTCGTATATTTGTTTTGTTGTTCTGTTGACCTTGGTTCATTTGATGGTTGTTGAATGGGTTTAAAATTATTATTGTATTTTTGGGTTTGGTTGGTTTGAAGTGTTTTGATTTGTATTTATTTTGTTTTTGAAGTGAGCAGTGAAATGTGTATGCAAAGACATAAGATCAAAGAGAGAAACCAACTTGTGTAGCTACTTTATTCTTTTGTTGAATTGTATTTTTTCTGTTAGTACATTTTCTTTTGTCATATCCCTCCAGTGTATGGGTGGCCGGCACGTGGGAACTGTCTCAACGAAACCCATTGGGATGATTAATTCACATTTGATTAAATTATTCTACCATTGATATTGAGTCCCAGGTGTTTTTAGAAATGGATAACCAAATTTGTATTTATAAATAAATTGAGTAGTCTGTGGTTTTGTCTCTGCTTGTCATTTTCATTCAGTTGAAAGTCTGTTATTGGGGAGGTTCGAGAATTTGGGGTCTTGAGCAAGGGCCTTACCAGTGCAAGCTAATGACCATCGTACGGTCACAAGTGGCGTAGTCGGCAGGGTGCTTATTTTTCCGTGGTACGAGCAGAGACTGACCAATAAATAGAAAAACATTATATTTGTGTGGTATTAGTGGTGTGTTTCCGTTACAGCAAAACAGCAGCTGGTAAGATTCAGACAGGAGTGTAGTAGTGGAGGATGGTAAGGGTTTTGTTTTCTTTTTTTCTTTTCTCTTTTTGGCAGGGGGAAGCTGGTAGACATGGAGGGTGAATTGGAGGAGTTGCGAAGACAGGTGCAGTCATTGAGGGGAGAAAATGAGCGGTTGCACCAACAGCAAGCAGGCGAGGCGATGGGAGCTGCGGGCCCCTCAACTGTGAATGTCCTACCTGCCCCTAGTCCCATAGTTGAACGAGTGGTCTATGTCCCTAGAGAACGGAGGGGCCGTATGTTTAGTGGTAGAGGGGAAGACAATGTGTTCGAGTGGGTGGAAGAGATACACGCTTGCTTGCGGGTCCGACATCTGCCTCTGGTTGAACAGACCTTATTTGTTTTAGATCATTTAGAGGGTCCTGCTAAGAATGAGATTAAGTATAGGGCAAGGGAAGATAGGGAAACACCAGAACAGGTGTTTTCCATCTTGAAGGAACTTTATGGGTGTTCACAGTCCTATATTGCCCTACAGCAAAACTTCTTTTCCCGTAAACAGCTTGAGGGTGAGTCTTTGCAAGAGTATTCCCATGCCCTTTTTGCACTAATGGATAAGGTGGTACATCAGGCCCCAGGAGGTATGACTAATTCAGTGGTTTTACTCCGAGACCAGTTTGTAGAGCATGTGCTGGATAGTGGCTTACGGCGGGAGCTCAAACGTTTTGTTCGATTGAATCCTGGCTCCACCCTATTGGATGTTCGTAAAGAAGCCATTAGATGGGTGGATGAGGGGTTTCATTATGAGATGAGGGAGAGGAGTCATTCGGTCCCAAATTCCTCTGCGCTTCAGTATGGAGTACAGGGACGGATAGAGTCCTCTGGCCCATCGGACGGTAATGTTTCAGAGCTTACAGAACTGAAGAGAATGATGAGGGCCCAGCAGGAACAACTTAATGAATTGACTCAGAGTCTACGGCAACTACAGTCTCAGAGTGTAGGAAGCCATCCTAGGCGGCTTGGCCCTATCATTTGTAGGCGATGCAATCAGCCTGGGCATATTGCTCGGAATTGTACATTAGGACAGGCTCCGTTTAGAGATCAACAGGCTTGTTTGTCCCATGTAAATGTATTGCCTCTTAATGGGCAGGCGGAAAACTGCAACCCTCTGAACTGATGAGCCACAGTTCAGATGGGATAGGGCCTGGCTCAGGGGCTCTTGCCCCCACTGATAGAGGACCTTCCACTTTGTTGGGTAAGTGCCCCTCCGTCATAGTTAATATGGGTGGGGTTAACGTTCCATGCTTATTGGATACAGGCTCTATGGTAACTACTGTCACAGAGAGCTTCTTCTTGGCACATTTTGAACCCTGGGGTAAAGAACGGTTGAATGATTGTGGATGGTTGCAGCTTCGGGCCGCTAATGGTCTATCTATTCCCTTCGTAGGATACCTGGAGTTGGATTTTGTTATATTGGGTAGACGCATTCACAATAAGGGTGTCCTTATTGTAAAAGACCCTCCTCAGGTCCTTTCTACATCGGGGTTGCCAGGTCTATTGGGAATGAATGTTATAGGTGAGTGTTTTCAGGAGCTGTTTAATCAACATGGCCCTGAGTTGTTTGATCTCCCTATAGTTAAAGAAGTTCCAGCGTGGACATTGGCAATGCAATATTGCCAGACTGGCTGCTCTCGGAGGTCGGAATTTAGCGGGGGGCCTGTACGTGTTAGGGGTAGACATGCGGTTCGCATTCCGGCCAACTCCCTACAATTTGTCCCAGTTACTTGTGCTGCGCAGTGTGGGTTTTTGTCTATGGCTCTTTATGAGCCTTCGGATCATGGGAATCCACTTCCAGCCGGCTTGTTGGCGTCTGTATCCCTGGTTCCGGTGAGAGGTGGTATCACTAAAGTCCCTATGGTTAACTTGGGCGAACTTGATGTCTTTCTGCAACCACGGCAAGTGGTGGGAACATTGTGCCAGGCCCAGCTCATGAGCTGGCCAGGAGAGATTATTGCTACTCGTCCAAGTGCTGTCTATGACCAGCAGGCTGTAGTTTCCTCACAAGTTGGAATTGTTGATGGGGTAGAAGAGGTGATCCAGCAAATGGATCTCTCGTACCTCTCTGTAGAAGAGCAGAGTCAGGTGAAAGGTCTGTTGGGTAAATATAGATCTGTATTTTCAACAGATGATTCTGATTTGGGGTGTACCAACCTGATTACACATGAGATCCCACTATTGGATTCTGCGCCGATACGACAGAGGTATCGTCGTATCCCTCCTTCAGACTATGTTGCGGTTAAAGAACATGTGCAACAATTGCTCGCAAGTCAGGTGATTCGGGAAAGTAGTAGTCCCTTTGCTTCCCCCATAGTCATTGTTAAGAAAAAAGATGGCAGAATTCGGCTGTGTGTCGATTACCGACAGTTAAATCAGAGGACTAGGAAGGATGCTTTCCCATTGCCCCGCATCGAGGAGACCTTGGATGCCCTTTCTGGGGCTCAGTGGTTTTCAACTGTTGATCTAGTAAGTGGTTATAACCAGGTTCCAGTGGCAGAGCAAGACAAGGGTAAGACTGCTTTTTGCACACCCTTTGGGCTATTCGAATTTAATCGGATGCCCTTTGGGTTGTGCAATGCCCCAAGTACATTCCAGCGGTTAATGGAACGTATGTTTGGGGATCAACGATTCCAAACCTTGTTGCTGTACTTGGATGACATCATTGTCTTCTCGACCAACGTAGCTCAGCACCTTGTGCGATTGGAGTTGGTCTTTAGCCGCTTACAGCAGGAGGGCTTAAAGGCCAAACTTGAGAAATGCTGTTTTTTCCGTCAGGAGGTTCACTACTTGGGGCATGTAGTTTCAAGAGGGGGAGTTTCTACCGATCCCGGTAAGATTAGTACGGTGGCAGAATGGAGGCGACCTCTTAACGCTGCAGAGTTACGATCTTTTTTGGGCTTTGTGAGTTACTATCGCCGTTTCGTAGAGGGGTTTGCCAAGTTGGCTGCCCCTCTGCATCGCCTGGTAGCAGAGTTGGTCGGCACAAAGAAAAAGAGGGGCTCAGGCAGACCCATAGAGAGCTGTTGGACCCCAGAGTGTGAGCAAGGGTTCCAGTCTCTTAAGGAGAAATTGGTGGCAGCTCCTGTGTTGGCCTATGCTGATTTTGCTAAGCCCTTTGTTCTTGATATCGATGCTAGCCATTTGGGACTAGGGGCGGTGCTTAGCCAGGAGCAGGGTGGAAGGTTACGGCCATTGGCCTATGCCAGTCGGGGGCTTAGGCCTACGGAGAAGAATATGGAGAATTACAGTTCCATGAAGTTGGAACTCCTCGCCCTTAAATGGGCGATGGCAGAAAAGTTTAGAGATTATCTCCTGGGCCATCAGTGTATGGTTTTTACAGATAACAACCCACTGAGCTACCTGAATTCAGCTAAGCTGGGGGCAACTGAGCAGCGTTGGGTGTCTCAGTTGGCAATTTTTGATTTTGAAATAAAGTATCGCCCTGGTCGGGTTAATGGTAATGCCGACTCATTGTCAAGGCAGTATTCCTCTTGCATCCCAACACAGGTCCTTGGTACACCATTGCCCAAGACACTCTGCACAGTTGACATCCACCAGGAGGATGAAGGTGAGTTGGTAGGTGCAGAACAGCATGCTATTGTCGCCTTCCCCTCTCATTCTAAGGAAGAGCTCCAGCAGATGCAGTTGGATGATCCCACCCTGAGGGGATTTCTTGTATTTTTTTCCGGAAATAAGTATCCATCTAAGGTGGAGCGACAGTTAATGTCTAAGTCTGGGCTGGAGCTCTTGCGACAGTGGGGTCGATTGTTTTTCAAGGAGGGTTTGTTGTACCGCCACCTTCAACTTCCTGATGGTGGGGAGGAGATAGATCAATTGGTATTACCAGAGGTTCTATGGAATGAGGTATTTACGCAGTTACATGATGGGCATGGCCATCAAGGCAGGGAACGGACCTACGAGCTAATTCGGAGGAGATGCTATTGGCCAAGTATGAGTGCCTATGTTCAAGAGCATTGTCAGAACTGCCGGCAGTGTACTATTTCAAAGTCCAGTTATCCAGTAGCTCGTGCTCCCATGGGCCACTTGTTGGCATCTAAGCCCAACCAAATATTGGCTGTTGACTTCACCTTATTAGAACCATCTAGTGATGGACGGGAAAATGTCTTAATTATAACAGACGTATTCTCCAAATACACCTTGGCTGTGCCAACTAGGGACCAGAGGGCAACCACTGTAGCCAATGTCCTGGTCCAGGAATGGTTTTATAAGTTAGGTGTGCCAGCCAGACTTCATTCTGATCAGGGTCGGAACTTTGAGAGTGCAGTGATTGCCCAATTGTGTCATCTTTATGGGATTCAGAAAACGCACACGACTCCGTACCATCCTCAGGGTAACGGACAGTGTGAAAGGTTCAATCGAACACTGCACGATCTTCTTCGGTCCCTTCCCCCTGAACAGAAACGTTCCTGGACTCGACACTTGGCGCATGTGGTCTTTACATATAATACCACTTGCCATCATACTACTGGTGAGTCTCCGCATTTTCTGATGTTTGGACAGACTCCACGGTTGCCGGTGGATTTTCTGCTGGCAGGAGTGAAGGATCCAGTCGGGGGCAGTGTGGAAGATTGGGTGGCTGGGCATCAGGAGGGGCTTAGAGTAACCTATGGAAGGGTAAAAGCACGTCTCGAGGCAGCTGCGGAATATAGAAAGAATCTGTATGATCAGACAGTGAGGGGTCAATCACTAATTGAGGGCCAGTTAGTACATTTGCGCGAGCATGGAGTTCGAGGCCGGAATAAGATTCAGAATCATTGGTCAACTGCTCTGTATAAAATTGTAAGAGCTCCTCGGGAAGGTGGTCAGGTGTATAGCATATCTCCATTGGATGAGCCCACTCGGGTAAAACATGTGCATAGGTCTCTGTTGAAGCTGGCTCCTGAAACTGTACAAAGGGCTTATCATATTGACCTGGGCTTACAGGGCCAAGATTTTCAGGAAGATGTGTGTGATGGGGACTCTGTGATGGTGGTTATGGAGTCCTCACTGCCTACCCCTGTTAATGACGCTTCTGTAGAAATCGTTCCAAATGGGACCACCGAATATACTCTCCCTTTGGTATCTGTTTTAAATTCACCGTCTAGCGAGGTCTCTACTTTGGGGGCACATGGCGTGCGGAGATCAACTAGGAAAACTGCTGGGAAACATCCGAATCGTTATAACTTGCCCAGGACAGTAATTGGTGATGTATCCGCTAGTCTATCACTACCATCCGAGGACCCCCTCCTGGGACAAGGAATTGACTGTCATTTCCGCCCTTGGCTGTAGAAGGTTGAATCATTGGGACAATGATTGAAAATTCCGGGGTAGATTGTAGTGGGATTGCCCCTTTAAGAGTAGTTTGCGTGGCCCCTTTAAAAATAGTAGCGCATTAAGTGGGTGGGTACGTCAGGTAATCACATAGCTATAAAGATGCAGGTGAGAGTTTGCTGTGCATGGCATTGTACTGATGTGACCTGTTTGCGCAGGTCGTATATCTCCTTCACTCCTTGGAAAGGTAGGATCTGTTAAACTGGTGGCTCATAGACGGAGGGAAATATAAATCTCAATTTCGTGGGAATTTGACTTAATTCACATGTTTTTTATTTTTTTGGTGTAATTTTAGATTTGTCAGGTGCGACCAGACATTATTAGCGAGCATGTGCGAGTGAGTGTCTTGCACGTGAAAGGTAATATTATTTCCCCTTACCATGTTTTCGTGATTATAAACCTGAGAGGAGTGGGGAGGGAGAAGCAAACGAAAATGTCTATTTGTTTTTCAGAAGTGGCCAGCTGCTGTTTTGCTGTGGCTTAAATGACGTTTCCAGTTTGGGACGCGGGATTTTCGTTATTGCATTGAACGCTTGTAATTGCATTGAGTGATCGCGATTGCCTTGAACGTCTTCAAGTGCTTGTACATCTCTCCCATGTTGGACGCGTTCTAAACCCGTGGCCGCTGGTTCTGGCGTCATCAGGTTCGCTCATTTCACTGGCGGAATTTCCATTTGATTTGCGTTTATTCATTGTCTGTGTATGTCTGTTTAAACGGGTGTGCAATAGAGTTGAATTGAAATTATTGTTTATTATTGTCGGTTTATTATTTGTTATTATATGTTATTAACATTTGGTTTGTTTATTTCGTTACTCGGGTTGGTTGTAACCATTTCTTTGTCTTGCTTTATATTGACACTGCTCCATTACGGAGCTGATTAATTGTCGTATATTTGTTTTGTTTTTGTTGACCTTGGTTTATTTGGTGGGTGTTGAATGGGTTTAAAATCATTATTGTATTTCCGGGTTTGGTTGGTTTGACGTGTTTTGATTTGTATTTATTTTGTTTTTAAGTGGCGTGAAATATTTATGCAAAGACATAAGACCAAAGAAAGAAACCAACTTGTGTAGCTACTTTATTCTTTTGTTGAATTGTTTTTTTTCTGTTAGTACATTTTCTTTTGTCATATCCCTCCAGTGTATGGGTGGCCGGCACGTGGGAACTGCCTCAACGAAGCCCATTGGGCTGATTCATTCACATTTGATTAAATTATTCTACCATTGATGTTGAGTCCCAGGTGTTTTTAGAAATGGATAACCAATTTGTATTTATAAATAAATTGATAGTCTGTGGTTTTGTCTCTGCTCGTCCTTTTCATTTAGTTGAAAGTCTGTTATTGGGGAGGTTCGAGAATTTGGGGTCTTGAGCAAGGGCCTTACCAGTGCAAGCTAATGACCATCGTACGGTCACACCAAAATTAAAAAGCGTGAGACCAAAAAATTTTCCCCCCCCCCCCCAAAACTTTTCCCGTCCCCACGAGAAACTTTTCGCGCGCTCACGAGATACTTTCTGTATTGTTCAAGAAACAACAAATAAAGATAAGAGGAATAGCAGGTCTTTATTCCATGTGGAACACACACATATGTCCATTACAACAACTCTTCCTCTAGCAAATGCACATCATCTTATACAACACATTACTGCCATCTGCAGGAATCAATTAGTACTCATCACAATAGATAATCATTACATCTCTTTCCCTTTTCTTTTTTTTTTTCTACAAGTCCATTCGCACAGGTGGTTTACGAACTCGAGTAGACCTCCGTAAATCAGGAATGTCAGTCTTTGGTACAGATAATTCATCTTCAGGAATTTTGCCTGCAGAGTAAAGCATATCTGAAGATAGCATTTCAGGAATTTGCAGATCCACAGAAGGCATTTCACCAGACTGCCTTTCTTGAGACAAGGTTGACTCATCCAACGGACGTTTTTCTGCAGTCTTAAGCAGACTCTGTCGATTTCTCCGTAAGGTCTGCCCATCTTCTGTTTGAACAAGATATGATCTTGGATTTACCTCTTTTAGGACTGTAGCTTTCCTTCTCCATCCAGTAGGCTCCTCAACTCGAACTACATCTTGTTCAAAAAGAGGTTTCAGTTGCCGAGCTCCCTTTTCATAGTATTCTTTCTGCTTCTCTTTAAGATGTTGCATCTCTTTCAATGACAAACTGTTGTTTTCTGTTTTCAGGGATAATTTTGGCAGTGTATCACGCAGTTTACGATTCATCAGTAACTCACCAGGAGATAATCCACAACTGAGTGGAGAAGAACGGTAGCTCAGTAGAGACAGATTTTCATCAATATTGCTTGCTGAAGCTTTTTTCAACAGTCTTTTAACAATTTGTACCCCTTTTTCTGCTTTACCATTTGCTTTTGGATAAAGGGGGCTTGAAGTAGTATGCTTAAAGCCATACTGTTCTGCAAACAGCCTGAATTCACGACTATTATACTGAGGACCATTGTCACTTTGCACAATATGAGGAATTCCATGCCTTGCAAAAATGGATTTCATGTGTTGAATCATGTCATTCGATGTTGTATGACGAAGCTGTTCAACTTCAGGATAATTGGAATAATAGTCGATAACCACCAAATAATCCTTACCATTCAACTGGAAAAGATCTGTTCCTACTTTTTGCCACGGTTCCGTAGGAAGAGCACCTATCATCATAGGTTCTTTAGCCAGTTTATAGTGATGACTCAGACAGACATCACACTGACTGATGTATTTCTCAATGTGCACATTAATTCCCGGCCAAAAAACAGCTTGTCTAGCTCTTCTCTTGCATTTTTCAATACCAAGATGCCCCTCATGAATTCGACGAAGCATGTCATGGCGCAACGACACTGGAATGACAATTCTGTTTTTCCTCAACAGCATGCCCTCAACCACACTCCGTTCTGCCCTTAATGGAAAGTACTGTGGACACTTGCCTTTGATCCATCCATGATGAAGATGTGCAATGATCCTCTGCAGTTCAACGTCCTTTGCAGTCTCCTCTGCAATCAGTCTTAACATTTCATCTGAAACTGGTAGAGATGAAAACACCATACTCGCATGTCTCTCAACGTCGTCCATATTGCTGATCTCTGAAGCTACTGGTGCTCGAGACAGTGCATCAGCCACAATGATATACTTTCCAGGTGTATACACTAGATTCAGATCATATCTTTGTAACTTCATCATCATGCGTTGAATTCGAGGTGACATATCATTTAGGTTCTTTTGAATGATAGATATGAGTGGTTTGTGATCCGTCTCTATTGTAAAAGTAGGTAATCCATAAACATATCCATGGAATTTACCACAGCCAAATACTAAACCCAAGGTCTCTTTTTCTATTTGAGAATATCGTCTTTCAGTCTCTGTCATAGACCGAGAAGCATAGGCCACAGGTCTCCAAGAATCCCCAATGGCCTGAAGAAGCACCGCCCCCAATCCATTTTGAGATGCATCTGTAGAGATCTTAGTTGGCCGTGTGTGATAAAAAAAAACAAGGACCGGTTCAGTAGTAAGAATCTCCATTAACCTCTTCCATTCTTGATCATGTTCTGAAGCCCACACAAACTCTTGATCATTGTGTAACAACTTTCTCATATGGGTAGTTTTGGCTGACAGATTTGGCAAAAATTTTCCTAGGAAATTCACCATTCCCAAGGTACGCAGAATTCCCTTCTTGTCACTAGGTGGAGGCATATCAAGGAGGGCTTGCACTTTTGCTGGGTGTGGCTCCACACCTTTCGAAGACAGCTTGTCACCTAAAAAATGTATCTCCGTGACTCCAAATTGACACTTTTTCTGATTGAGTTTTAAATCATGTGCTCGAACTCTTTCCATCACTTTTACTAGTCGCTGATTATGTTGTTGAAGGGTGGACCCCCACACCACAATGTCATCGATATATACACGAACACCCTCTAGACCTTCAATAAGGGTTTCCATGGCTCGATGAAAAATCTCAGGAGCTGATTTAATTCCAAATGGAAGTCGAAGAAAACAATATCTTCCAAACGGAGTATTAAATGTACAATATTTACTACTCTCAGAATCCAATCTGATCTGCCAGAACCCTTGAGATGCATCTAATTTACTAAAAAACTTAGCACCCGACATTTCACTAATGATCTCTTCACGGGTAGGTATCTGGTAATGTTCTCTTTTGATGCTATCATTGAGGTCTTTAGGGTCTAAGCATACTCTCAAGTCACCATTAGGCTTCTTCACACAGGTTATGGAGTTTACCCAATCTGTAGGCTGTTCAATTTGCTGTATTACTCCTGCTTTGGTCATGCGATCCAATTCTTGCTTCAAGGGCTCGCGCAGAGGTGCAGGGACCCGACGGGGAGCATGTATGACTGGTGTAGCATTATCTTTCAGTTGTATTTTATAGGTAAATGGTAATGTGCCTTGACCTTCAAAAACATCTGGAAATTGCTTAATGTCAGTTACATGGTCACAGACAAACGGTAAGACGTCAGTTTCCCTGTTGACTTGATACACTCTTTTAACCAAATGAAGGTCTTCACAAGCTTTATCTCCTAAAAGAGATTCATGGCCATTGGGAACAACAACAAACATCAAACTTTTCATCTTTCCTTTGACTTGAATCTTCAATCTACATACTCCTCGTGTTTCAATTGGTTGTCCATTATAGGCTTTGAGGGCAACTGTACGTTTTTTAATTAGAGGTTTTTCTTGCAATGTTTTCACATCTCTGATGTTAGTTAAATTAACTTTTGCACCTGTATCTAACTTAAAAGGCACTATGGTCCCATTAGCCACAAGAGGAATAATCCACTTCGAAGACTGCACCAAATCCTCACTGGATACCCATGTTGCAGCATCCTGATGTATATCTTCTTCAGAAACCATGTTAACATAAAATGAGTCACTCAAAGAGTCACTGTCATCTGCCTCCTCCACAACATGCACTTTATTTTACTTCTTCATGTCTTTTGAAAAACACATTTTTGCAAAGTGGTTCGGGCCATTACACTTCGAACATCTTTTACCGAAAGCTGGGCATTGTCTGAACTTATGTTTGCTCCCACAACGCTTGCAAGAGAATGTTTCATTGTCACTATCTCTGAAATTTCTTGAGTTACCTCTTTTCTTGTCTCTGAATGAAATGGCGTCTACTGCTGCGCTCTGAAATGACGTCACTGACGAATTAGCCCCATCAAACTGCTTTACTTGCTGTCTTGCTACTTCACTTGATTGGCATAATTTGACGGCATAATCCAAGGTGAGTTCTGATTCTCGCAACAATCTTTCTCTCAGTTTTTTTTCATAGATTCCAAACACAATCTGATCACGAATCATTGAATCTCTCAATTCATTAAAATTACAAGTCTTTGCCTTTATCTTGAGATCTGTAAGAAAGTAATCAAAAGCCTCTCCTTCATGCTGCACTCTCATTCTGAATACATATCGTTCATATGTCTCATTCCTTCTTGACAAACAATGAGCATCAAATTTTTCCAGTACCTTTTCCAGTTTCTTCTTGTCTGCCTCTTCCTCAAAATTAAAGGTGTTATAGACCTCCACGGCATCAACTCCAGCAATGGTAAGTAACAGGGCAATCTTTCTTTCATCCACAGCAGCTCCTTGTCCGATAGCGACAACTTACAACTCAAACTGCTGTTTGAAAGTCCTCCAATTTGCGTCAACATTTCCACATAACTTTAACGAACCCGGTGGTTTAATGGCATCCATTGCACCTTTCTGAACCCCACTCCTGGTACCATGTATTGTTCAAGAAACAACAAATAAAGATAAGAGGAATAGCAGGTCTTTATTCCATGTGGAACACACACATATGTCCATTACAACAACTCTTCCTCTAGCAAATGCACATCATCTTATACAACACATTACTGCCATCTGCAGGAATCAATTAGTACTCATCACAATAGATAATCATTACACTTTCGCGTGCGCACAAGAAAGTCTTCAGTTTTTTTTTTCGCCTTCTGTTTTTTTTCCCTCCAATGTCCCTTCCACGGCTCTGTATAATTGAGATAAATTGACTGATTTCCAAATGTTTATATTTCACTAAAATGTTTAACCCTTGCCTGTCTTGTTGAACTGTGATGTGAAAGGTTGTTTTCTGTTTAAAACAAGTTCAAAAGAGTTTAGGAGCAGATGATACTGCATTTGATCAATTTATTCCTTGTGGTGGCTCCATGAAAATGATGTAAATTTTGTTTGTTTATTGTTTTTGCTGGAAAATAGAAGATTTCTAAATGTTTATATTGCGCTATAACCTGATTGTCCTGTTGAATTCTGAGGTGACGGTGATTTCTGTTTAAAATGAGCTGAGGACCAAAACTTGATTCAATGGATTTTTGTTTGTGTCTTGTCTGTGAAATTCCTCTGTGATGGATCAATTCAATGCATTTGTGTTTGGAGTTGGTGTTGTTAAATAAATATTGGAGGCTTTGAAAGTCGTTGCTTATTTATTTTTATTTTTTATTCTAACGCAGTTTGACAGACGGTAGTCTGCGCTATTTATTTGGAAATGGCCCCGAAAAGAAAGCAGGAGTCAAGATCAGAGAAAAGAAAGAAGAAGAAACTGCGAGATGAAGCCTGTGAATCACATGCAGGTAAGTCCATGTTTAATCAACTTAAATTGGGGAAATGTGCATGATGTGCTGCTACTGATCGTAATGCGTCTCGAACTTGCTGAAGTTCATGTTAGTAAACTGTTGCTTTAACTTTAATTTCTGTGCAGCTTGCAATCTGAATTGAGATTTTACTGTTAAACATTACCTTTGCATTTAACAAATAACTGACGCCAGCTAGCTGTTACTTTCTTTACTGTCTTTCTTTAGATATTGAGCTGTAGTTTATGGTTTATTTTGATGTGATGGTGGTTAATACTTTCTCAGTAACAGTAAACATTAGCAGTCAGTGCAGTGCACACATGGTAGGAGAACAATTCCTGTTCAATATTTCTGAGTTCTGATACAAAAGCCTTTAAGTGCCATCTGATATTTTGTTCTACAATGATCAATTTTATCAAGCTTGTATATTTAAGTTCAGTAATTTCACTTAAATGACAATTAATAGGTTATTTTCATTGCCAGTTAAGTGAAAATGCTGAACTTAAATATACGAACTTGATAAAAATGATCATTCTAGAAGAAAATTCAGATGGCTCTTCATATATATAAAAAATATAAAATGTCATTATGAATGATATGGCTATCAACGGCCCTGAGGGCGGATGGCCACAAATCTCTTTAGGTTTCTAAAATGAAGTCATCCAGTACGCTATTTAAACTCTGTATTACTCCAGTAACTTAACAGAGGAAGACGTTTAGTTAAAATAGAGGTGAATTAAATGTGTGCAAATTAAAATGCTGAATCTTCTGAAAGTTAACATGCTTAGTAATATAGCCGCCATAAATGGGGAAAACCTCTCATTGGGGACCAAGCCCATAGTATTGGGTTAAGCCCCCAATGTCTCCCACGTCTGGCTCCGCCCCTTCAGTCCATGTTAGAAATGTAAAGCACAATAGGGCAGTTCAACAATAATATGAGACACTTCACTGTTTAAAAGATGAAATGTGCAGTTTAGCTGAGGATGACGGGTTTAAAGAAGTGTCTAACACAGTGTTTTTATTGCAGGAACAATGAATCTCTCCAGAGAGTTTAAAAGGTGAGATGTGTAAAATATTTTAATATACAAATTTGTCCTTTTTAACTGTAATTGAGAAACATGTGTTACATGTGTTTGGTTTGTCTGATAGCTGTCAGAGTTTATACTTAAAACTACTTTGTGAAGATTCACTTCCTGCAAACTAATTCATTACAAATTAATATTACATTTTTTTTCGATTGCTAAACGTCAGTGAGCACAACTGCAGCTACATGTGCAAAACTCTAACTACAGTCTGCACTACCAACAGTCACCTGAGCTAAACTGTTCAGATCACCTGCAAAACTCATTCAAAGCAACAGTTTAGCTCAGGTGACTGTTGGTAGCGCAGACTGTAGTTAGAGTTTTGCACATGTGACTACAGTTGTGCTCACAGGCGTTTAAAAATCGTAAAAAACTGTAAATTCCTGTAATATTTTCATTTACTGTAAGGATGTAACTCTCATGATGGAATGATGGTTTGTATGATGGAAAATTGGCATTACAGATGTCACTGTGGATCTTTGCAGATTGTGTTGCACCCTCAACCCTTCCTCTCTCAATGAGAGACCATGATTCACCACAGGGTCTATAAGTGAAGCCCTTATTTCATCTGAAATAGCAGCTCTGTGTCTTCTGTGTCTTCCTCCACGCATCCATCCTCTCCCTGCCACCCTTCTCCCTCCACGAACCCGTCTTCCTTGTTCCATTTCCAAAATTAGTCTTTCTGAGCTCTAATCTCTCTCTCTCTCTCTCTCTCTCTCTCTCTCTCTCTCTCTCTCTCTCTCTCTCTCTCTCTCTCTCTCTCTCTCTCTCTCTCTCTCTCTCTCTCTCTCTCTCTCTCTCTCTCTCTCTCTCTCTCTCTCTCTCTCTCTCTCTCTCTCTCTCTCTCTCTCTCTCTCTCTCTCTCTCTCTCTCTCTCTCTCTCTCTCTCTCTCTCTCTCTCTCTCTCTCTCTCTCTCTCTCTCTCTCTCTCTCTCTCTCTCTCTCTCTCTCTCTCTCTCTCTCTCTCTCTCTCTCTCTCTCTCTCTCTCTCTCTCTCTCTCTCTCTCTCTCTCTCTCTCTCTCTCTCTCTCTCTCTCTCTCTCTCTCTCTCTCTCTCTCTCTCTCTCTCTCTCTCTCTCTCTCTCTCTCTCTCTCTCTCTCTCTCTCTCTCTCTCTCTCTCCGTCCATTGATCCTGAACTGATGGATACTTCCTCTCATAATATATATATATATATGTGTGTGTGTGTTCACTAACAAGTCTAAAACAAGACACCTGCTTAAGGCACAAGGCTGAAATCTATTATGTTTTGACAGTAGTGTGTTAGCATTTGAACAAAGTGCTGTAAATCCACAGTATTGTGCAGGTTGTGGTTAAAGTCGTGGGATAAGTGTTTATAGTTTTGAAAACTGTGTAAGAAAAAAAAAAAAAAAAGTAGTTTGTGGCCCACATGAGCTGGTGGGGGGCAGGTTGTTGTTAGTGTTTTGCAGGTGTGCCTGTTGTGGCGCCCGCTGGTGTGCAGCAGAAAAAAACGTCTCGGTTACGTATGTAACCTCCGTTCCCTGATGGAGGGAACGAGACGTTGTGTCGACAGAATGGGGTTTGACTTGAGAACCTACCTTCTCTGACTGACTTGAACAGGCCAATGAAAATTGGCGAATGAAATTTGCATGCCGGACTCCGCCCCCGGATATCCGGGTATAAAAGGGAGCCGGCGTGCCGCATTCATTCACCTTTTGTGCTGAGGAGCCTGAGGATCTTGCCCCGACTGCTGCAGCGGGCGGCCAGCGTTGTGGCATGAAGGACACAACGTCTCGTTCCCTCCATCAGGGAACGGAGGTTACATACGTAACCGAGACGTTCCCTTTCTGTCGGTCTCTCGACGTTGTGTCGACAGAATGGGGTTCCTCGGAAAACGCCACAGCGCTGTGCCGCGTCACAATTCCTCGCGAAGCGACGCTGACTGGCCTGGGCGTGTCAGACGTGAGCGCTTAGCATGAATTGCAACCTTCCAGCGGAAGGGAAGGAGTCCAGAGCTTTCAAAAAAGATGGGAGCCCCTTCCACCGGCCGTCACGGACGGCGGCCTAGTTCTCTTAACAGCGAGAAGCCGCCCGGCACCGTAAGGCCACTGGGAAGCGTCATTCCCCCCTGAGGGAACGCGCTACGGAGACCACTTCCTACCACAGGGAGGAGTTTAGTGGAGACCCACACACGGTCTCACCAGATAGGGGAGAGCACGTGGGAACATGCAGACACGAGAGGGTGTCGCGAGCAGGTGAAGTACACCTGGGAGAGGTCATGGGCCATCGATTGAGCGCCATTCATGAGAAGACAACAGACGGAACCGCCCTGTGGGGGGGTTACTACGTGTGGAGCACTAGGCCTTGTTTGAGTCACTGCTAGGGCTCAGAAACAGGCCAAGAGAGGCAGGGCTGCTCCGCCGAGCCCGCCGCCGAGGAGTGCTTAGTGATGGATGGAATGCCTGCTCTTCGCCCACGTGGGGGAAAGAGGGGAGGCTGGATAGCACCACGTCTCACCTATGGAGGAGTGCTATCGCAGGCGTACGCCCACCGGCTGCCGGACTTACCTGGCGGTGTCTCGTAAGACTCTGGCAGATACCGGTTCCACGCGGAGGCTGTAGAACCTCGCGAGGGTGGTGGGCGTAGCCCCACCCCGCAGCTCTACATATGTCTGCCAGAGGGGCGCTCTGAGCCAGTGCCCACGAGGAGGCCACACCCCTGGTGGAGTGTGCCCTCACTGCAAGCGGGCACGGGAGATCCTGTGATCGGTAAGCCATTGATGGCGTCCACGATCCAGTGCGCCAACCTCTGTTTGGAGACAGCCCTCCCCTTGTGCTGACCTCCAAAACAGACAAAGAGCTGGTCAGAGCTCCTGAAGCTCTGCGTGCGGTCCAGGCAGAGGCGCAGCGCGCGTACTGGACACAACACGGAAGGGGTTGGGTCTTCCTCCCCAGAAGGGAGCGCCTGCAGGTTCACCACCTGGTCCCGAAAGGGAGTGGTGGGAACTTTGGGCACGTAGCCCGGCCGGGGTCTCAGGATAACGTGAGATTGACCAGGCCCGAACTCTAGGCAATCCGTGGCCACGGAAAATGCATGTAGGTCCCCTACCCTCTTGGCGAGCGCCACTAGGAGAGCCGTCTTCATCGAGAGATGAGAAAGAGCGGCATCTCCGAGGGGCTCGGCGGGGGGCCTCTGGAGGCCCGCCAGGACCACATTGAGGTCCCAAGAGGGAACGGAGCGCGGACGGGCTGACTTCAGCCTCCTCGCGCCCCTCAGGAACCTAATGACCAGGTCGTGCTGTCCCAGAGACTTCCCACTAACTGGTCCGTGATGAGCGGCAATAGCGGCTACATACACCTTCAGCGTGGAAGGGGAGAGATTGCTCTCGAGTCTCGACTGCAGGAAGGACCGCACGCTCCCGATCGAGCATATCCGTGGGTCTTCTCCACGAGAAGAACACCAGGACGAGAAGAGGCGCCACTTCAATGCGTATAACCGCCTCGTGGCCGGGGCCCTAGCCTGAACAATGGTCTCTACCACCGCTGGGGGTAGACCACTCAGGATCTCCTCGTCCCGTCCAGGGGCCAGACATGGAGGTTCCAGAGGTCTGGTCTCGGATGCCACAACGTGCCCTTCCCCTGAGAAAGAAGGTCCTTCGTCAGGGGAATCTGCCAGGGGGGAGTTGTCGTCAGGAGCATTCGCTCCGAGAACCAAGTCCGGTTGGGCCAGTAAGGCGCAACTAGTAGCACTTGATGCTCCTCTTCCCTGACCTTGCACAGGACGTGTGCAATGAGGCTCACTGGGGGGAAGGCGTCCTTCCGCTTGTCCCGCGGCCAGCTGTGCGCCAAGGCATCCGTGCCGAGGGGGGCCTCGGTCAGGGAGTACCAAAGCGGGCAATGGGTGGTGTCCAGGGAGGCGAACAGGTCCACCTGTGCCTGCCCGAACTGCACCCAAATGAGCTGGACTGCGCGGGGGTGGAGCCGCCACTCTCCGCGGGGCGTCGACTGACGAGAGAGCGCATCGGCTGTCTGGTTCAGATCGCCCGGGATGTGCGTGGCTAACAGAGACTTCGTCACCTGCTGGCTCCACAGGAGGAGGCGTCGGGCGAGTTGCGATAGCTGCCGTGAACGAATACCACCCTGTCGGTTGATATATGCCACGGCAGTCGTGCTGTCCGACCGGACCAGCACGTGCTTGTCCTGCACGAGGGGAAGGAACCTCCTCAGTGCAAGCAGCACCGCCAACAACTCTAGGCGATTGATATGCCAGCGCAGGCGGGGGCCCGTCCAGAGACCCGACACTGCGTGCCCGTTGCACACAGCACCCCAACCCTGCAGGGAGGCGTCTGTCGTCACCACGACGCGCCTCGAAACCTGCCCAAGAGGGACCCCTGTCCGTAAAAAGGTCATTGAAGACCAAGGGGTTAGGGTGCGCCGGCAGAAGGGCGTGATCGTGACGCGCCTGTTGCCGGTGTGCCACGCACTCCAAGGAACTCTGCTCTGTAGCCAGTGCTGTAGCGGTCTCATGTGCATCAACCCGAGGGGGACCACCCCCGCCGAGGACGCCATGTGTCCCAGGAGCCTCTGAAAAAGTTTCAGCGGGACCGCTGGCTGCTGCCTGAAGTTCCTCAGGCAGGTCAGCACTGACTGGGCACGCTCGGAAGAAAGACGTGCAGACATGGAGACAGAGTCGAGTTCCATGCCGAGGAAGAGGATGCTCTGCATAGGGGAGAGCTTGCTTTTCTCTCGGTTGACCTGTAACCCCAAATGGTCTAGGTGCCGGAGCACCAGGTCCCTGTGTGTACACAACAGATCTCGCGAGTGCGCCAAGATGAGCCAGTCGTCGAGATAGTTGAGTATGCGCACCCCCTGCTCCCTGAGGGGAGTGAGGGCGGCCTCCACGACCTTCGTAAAGACTCGAGGAGACAGGGACAGACCAAATGGGAGGACGCGGTACTGATATGCATGTCCCTCGAAAGCGAACCGTAGGAACGGCCGGTGACGAGGGAGGATGGACACATGAAAGTACGCGTCCTTCAGGTCGATTGCCATGAACCAATCCTGACGCCTGACGGACGTCAGAATGCGCTTCTGCGTTAGCATCCTGAACGGCAGCTTGTGTAGGTGCTTGTTCAGGGTACGCAGGTCCAAGATGGGGCGCAGCCCGCCACTTTTCTTGGGGACAATGAAATACGGGCTGTAAAACCCGGAGTACATCTCGGCCAGAGGGACGAGCTCGACCGCCCCCTTCGCCAGAAGGGTAGCGACCTCGGCCCGAAGCACGGGGGCATCTACTCCCACTGATGTGAAGAGGACGCCCCGAAACTTGTTTGGCGAACTGAATCGCATAGCCGAGACGGATCGTTCGCTCTAGCCACCGTGCTGGTCTGGGAAGAGCCAACCCGGCTCCCAGGTACCGAGACAGGGGGACCAGAGGTTCGATCTGAGTCATTGCCCCCGTGGGGGGTGGTTCGATGGCTGGCAGTACGGCTCCCTCGACGCGGGGGGACCCCGGGGAGGAGAGCGGCTCTGCCGAGGTGCCTGTCGGGCGATATCGCGGCATACCGCACCGTCTGACTGAGGGTGCTGGTGGCCACTGACAGTATACCCAACCGTGTGTCTCGCCGAAACACAACGTGGGGTTGCCGAGCACCGTCCTGCGGAGGGTGAGAGCGGCTGTGAGAAAGACCCAGGGAGAGAGAAAGCTCTTTCTGCGAGAATGTGGGCACCAGGCCCTGAAAGGGGCCCGGCTGGTGTTGCTGGGACGGGGCAGGCACCGTCCCAGTCCGACCCTCTAGCGATGTAGTTGCTCGGGTCGGGCCCGGTGAACTCGATCTCCCTGGGTTCACCCCGTCAGAACACTTCTGCTTCCGCGGAGGTTGGTGACGGGATGGTGCTCGCCTCTTCGACATCCTTCTCCGGGAGGCCGCCTGTGCAGGGGGCGCTGGCGCCGGAGTCTGAGTCGGAGAGGGGCGGGGCTGCTGGGAAGCAGACGCCGCGCGGGACCTCGACGGACGATAGTCGGCCGGGTCGCGGCGGGGCAGGATCGCCTCCGTCTGCTTCTTTACAGTCGAGAACTGAGAAGTCCTCGACCGTATTACCAAACAGCCCACCCTGCGCGATGGGAGCGTCGAGAAAGCGAACCTTCTCAGCGTCCCGCATCTGCGCAAGGTTCAGCCAAGGTGTCCCTCCTGGACCACTAGTGTGGACATCGTACGACCCAGGGCTCGCGCCGTCACCTTCGTCGTCCGAAGAGCGATGTCAGTGGCAGTGCGGACCTGCATAAGCCCCGGGTCGGACTTTCCCTCGTGCACGCCTTGGCGTGAAGAGCCGAGGCAGCTTGACCCGCAGCGTTGTAAGCCCTCGCTTACAAGCCTTGGAAGGGAGCCTTGGTCGACCTCTCCAGGTGGCAGCTGTCTGCGGGCACAAGTGCACCGCGACTGCACGTTCCACCTGAGGGATGTCGACGTAGCCCTTGGCTGCCCCGTCATCGAGGGAAGTCAGGGCGACCGAGCTAGTCTGACGTGCACGCGCCGAGAAGGGGGCGTTCCAGGTCCGACTGAGCTCCTCATGCACTTCCGGGAAGAATGGTACCGGCGCCGACCGTGGCTTAGAGTCACGGCCGGTCCCCAGATACCACGTGTCCAACCGCGAGCGTTGGGCGGACTTACCTGGCGGTGCGGTGCACTGCAGCCCAATACTCGCGGCGGCCCGGGAAAGCATGGCTGACATCTCGACGTCCGCTTCATCCTGAGCTCGACCCCCCGGGGGAGGAAGCTCCAAGGAATCGTCGATGTCGGATGCCAGGAGGTCGCCCTCCGATGCTGCGAGCGACATCTCATCGTCGTCACGCCCCGTGTCCGAGTACGTGACGGAGGAACAAGGCGGCGTACCGCCTATTCCGGGACGGCCAGACGAGCGAGGCGGGGCGTGAACGGTCCGCGAGCCGGTGGCTGACGGATTGAGGCTCACGGTAATTCCCCGATCACCCTCTGTGCTCGCCGACGCGGACGGCAGGGCTGATGCCACTGCTGCCGCAGAACGGGAAGCACTCGAGGTGGCGGCTGATTCTCGGAAGAACGCAGCTACCCGTGAACGCAACGTCTGAATTACCATCCGCCCGCAGTGCGGGCAAGATGTATCCACAAACGCTGCCTCAGCGTGCTGGAGTCCCAGACACACGAGGCAGACATCGTGTCCGTCCCCTTCCTCGATGAGTGCGCCGCACCCACGAGCACAGCGGGACATGCCGCGCTGAAGAAACACTAAGCCCTGAAAAGGGCTTGCTCTTTAGAGAGATGCCTTGGAAGTTGCCGAGACGCCCAGGGGAAGTCACAGGAAAAGGGACAGTCCGCTGCACCACGTCGTAAGACCAGCAACACGTAGATAGTATCTGCAGAGTCGTCAGCATCAGGATGCGAAGGCTCCGAAGAACAAAAGGTGAATGAATGCGGCACGCCGGCTCCCTTTTATACCCGGATATCCGGGGGCGGAGTCCGGCATGCAAATTTCATTCGCCAATTTTCATTGGCCTGTTCAAGTCAGTCAGAGAAGGTAGGTTCTCAAGTCAAACCCCATTCTGTCGACACAACGTCGAGAGACCGACAGAAAGGGAACTTTTGGGGGGGGGTTTTTTTTTTTTTTTTTTTTTTTTTTTTAATAAAATTTTCTTAAAAAAAAAAGGATCCCCCAAAACAACAAAAAAAATTTAAAATTTTTTTAATACCTCAAAAGGGATTTAAAAAGGTTGGACAAAAAAAAAATTTATTTTTCTTCCTCAAAACCGGGATAAAAAAATTAACCAAAATTTATGCATAAAATATATATTACATGTACCCAATATAGTTGTACTTACAAATATGTTGAACTATAATAGTTTATCTTAGCAGAAATTACTTTTTACTTTATTTTCTGAATATTTTTTGTTCATATATCCTATATTTATTCTAATATACTATACAAATTCATCACATTACTGATACATTGCATAAACTTATTACAAAAATGTTGCTTTAGTTTGACTGGTGGAGAATCTCCTAAACCCAGCTGTGTGTCCATGAAGAGTGAAGCATCAATGGATCATCCACGTAACTTCAGTTCAGGAGATTGTGATGATCCAGATGTGAGGTGAGAACAGTCTGATGGTTTAGACGAGTAAATCACTTCATCAGTCTTTATTCTCTGATCTGAGTCTGTGCTGTTGATGTTACTGCAGATATTCACTGAACACTTTACTGACAGATACACACATTAATCCAAGTGTTCACTGTATGAAACACATATTTCATTTATTGTTACATTACAGAAAAACAACAAATGTCTCATTCAAAGGGAAGCACATGGATTCTGTTTTCCAGGTGAGTGTGTCTGTGTGTGTGTCTGTGTCTGTGTCTGTGTGTGTGTCTGTGTGTGTGTGTGTGTGTGTGTGTGTGTCTGTGTGTGTGTCTGTGCAGGTGTGTTTCTGTGTGTGTGTGTCAGTGTGTATCTGTGTGTGTGTGTGTGTCTCTGTGTGTCTGTGTGTGTGTCTGTGTCTGTGTCTGTGTCTGTGTCTGTGTCTGTGCAGGTGTGTTTCTGTGTGTGTGTGTCAGTGTGCACCTGTGTGTGTGTGTGTGTGTGTGTGTGTGTGTGTGTGTGTGTGTGTGAAAGTTGTGAAATGGATGCAAAGCAATTACTGTGTTTTGCTTTGATTAACAATCATTTATTTTACATTCATTCGATTTACATTCAATATCATGTTTCATTCACAGTTTATTCAGAAATGTAGATGCTCTTCTTCAAATGAGGCTTTAAACTGATTTTACCCCAAAATATATTAATAAGCCCAAAATCAAATCTGTATGTTTAAGGGGCGTTTCATGAGATTCTTTTACTGTCAGTCGTACTGCAGCTTTACACAGATTACTGTTATTATTACTGATGATTCTGAAACATGTTTAGATGTTTAGTTTCAAACTGATTCATTGTAGTAAGAAGTCACGATCATATTGATTTGAAATGTGTGTTATGTGTTATCAATGCTGATGTGTATTTGATGCTTTGAGAATCATTTGAAGGAAAAATATGAATTAAAGAAAATATGATTTTGTTTGTGTAGTTTTGATGTGTGTTTATAGTGTTTAAATGTGTTATAGGTTTCATGAAATGAGGTTCAAGCTGTTTAGAAAAAAACTGTGTTCACTCAAATGAGCATTAAAACCTTTTTCTGCCCTCATAAGAAAACAAAATCATGTGTGTTTGAACAATGTTTTCAGGAGCTTGAGCACAAACTCATCTCTCTGATGAAGAAAGAGCTGAAGATCTTCAAGAGTCTACTGAGTCCAGATTACCCATCATGCTCTGAGAGAGAAGAGGAGGATGATGAAGATCAGATCAGAGTCAGAGAGATGTTTCTGAAGATCACACTGAACGTCCTGAGGAAGATGAAGCAGACAGACCTCGCTGACAAACTACAGACCAGTAAGAGCTCTCAGTCATGTGACTATGACATCACTTTACCTTCAGACGAACAGACACAGTGTCTGTATTTACTGATGATTATTAGTGAAAATACATTTACAGTTAATAAATCAACACAATAGAACCATGAAGCTTTTTGTGTTCATCTAATGTCATGATCAGCAAAATCTTAAAACACTCTTAAGGTCAAATATAAGAACAAATTAGGCAAAATTATTCATTTGGTTTAATAAGCACGGAGAGCTTTACTATATTAAAATGACATTAAATAAGAAAAATACATATTTGCTTGTTTTTATGCTGTAAATTATGTAGAATTAAGGATTTTCCCAATCGTATACGTGTTTTTTATTTATATTCCCTTTGTTTATCAGAATTGGCCCCTTTATACATGAAGAAACACAAATCCAGACTAAAAGAGAAATTCCAGAGAATGAATGAAGGAATCTCAAGTCAAGGAAGCTCAACACTTGTGAATGAGATCTACACAGAGCTGTACATCACAGAGGGAGGGAGTGAAGACATCAATAATGAACATGAGGTGAGACAGATTGAGACGGCATCCAGAAGATCAGAGACACAAGAAACACAAATCAAATGTAATGACATCTTTAAAGTCTCACCTGAACTAAACAAACCCATCAGAAGTGTGCTGACTAAAGGAGTCGCTGGAATTGGAAAAACAGTCTCTGTGCAGAAGTTCATTCTGGATTGGGCTGAAGAAAAAACAAATCAAGATCTTCACTTCATATTTCCACTTCCTTTCAGAGAACTGAATCTGATCAAACAGACAAATATCAGTCTGATGGATCTTCTTCATCAGTTCTTCACAGATACAAAAGAACTGAGATCGACAGACTTTGATGATTATAAAGTTGTGTTTATCTTTGATGGTCTGGATGAGTGTCGTCTTCCTCTAGATTTCTCAAAGAATCCGAGTTTGTTTGATGTCAGAGAATCAGCATCAGTGGATGTGCTGCTGACAAACCTCATCAAGGGGAATCTGCTTCCTTCTGCTCTGATCTGGATCACCTCTCGACCAGCAGCAGCCAATCAGATTCCTCCTGAGTGTGTTGATCTGATCACAGATGTACGAGGATTCAATGACCCTCAGAAGGACGAGTATTTCAGGAAGAGAATCAATGATGAGAGTCTGGCCAACAGAATCATCACACACATGAAATCATCCAGAAGTCTGTACATCATGTGTCACATCCCAGTCTTCTGCTGGATTTCAGCCACTGTTCTCCAGAGAATGTTGAGTGAAGCAGAGAGTCCAGCACAGATCCCCAAGACTCTCACTCACATGTTCACACACTTCCTGATGTTTCAGATCAAACTGAAGAGTCAGAAGTATGATGGGAAATGTGAGGTAGATCTTCAGCAGGCTAGAAAGAGTCTTGAGTCTCTGGGAAAACTGGCTTTTCAACAGCTGGAGAAAGGGAACCTGATCTTCTATGAGGAGGATCTGAGAGAGTGTGACATTGATGTCAGAGAAGCGTCAGTGTACTCAGGAGTTTGTACTCAGATCTTCAGAGAGGAGTTTGGACTGAACCTGGGGAAGGTGTTCAGCTTTGTGCATCTGAGCGTTCAGGAGTTTCTCGCTGCTTTATTCAAGTTTCTGTCATTTCTTCAGCAAACATCAGAAAACTTCAGCGGATTGAGATCAAATATGAGTGATTTACTGAAGAGTGAAGTGGACAAGGCCTTACAGAGTGAGAACGGACACCTGGATCTTTACCTCAGATTTCTTCTGGGTCTCTCACTGGAGTCCAGTCAGACAATCTTACGAGATCTGATGACACAGACAGGAAGAAGCTCTGACAGTAAACAGGAAATAGTCGAGTACATTAAGATGAAGATCAGAGAGAATCTCTCTCCAGAGAAATCCATCAATCTGTTTCACTGTCTGAATGAACTCAATGATCATTCTCTAGTGCAGGAAGTACAAACATATGTGAACAGAGGAGATGAGTCTAGTCTTACTGGAGTCCGTCTCTCTCCTGCTCAGTGGTCGGCTCTGGTGTATGTGTTACTGAACTCAGAAGAGAAGCTGGATGAGTTTAATCTGAGGAAATATGATCGATCAGATGAAGGTCTTCTGAGGCTTCTGCCAGTGATCAAAGCATCCAGAACAGCTGAGTGAGTCATTTACCTGCAGTTTCACCTGAACATCTAACAGTCCACATTACTGTAGTTAATGTCCTACAGAGACACAATAAAACATGATGGAATTGTTCACTGCATCTATAGAGTGAGAGCTGCTCTCTTGTGGCTTTTTTTCTGATTTTCATTCGTTAGTTTTTTATTTATAATCGTCTGTCAGGGTTCAGTTCTTGCAGTGATTCTCTATCAGGTGCAGATGTTGCTTCAGCTCTTGTGCAGATGATTCTCATTGTTCAAACATTATCTCTTCATGTGTTTATATCTTCACTGTTATCTTGTTATTTCTCTTTCAGTCTGAGTGTCTGCAATCTGACAGAGAAAAGTTGTTCATCACTGGCGTCAGTTCTCAGATCAAACTCCTCAAATCTGACAGAACTGAACCTGAGTGTCAATAAACTGAAGGATTCAGGAGTGAAGCTGCTCTCTGATGGACTGAAGAATACAAACTGTAAACTGAAGACATTACAGTAAGAAAATCCTTAAAGCAATAAAGTTAAACATGTGTATGTATTATGTAAATGAAGGTCTCCATAAGTTTATCAGAATAATCTTTATATGTAAGAGACTCAACAGTGACTGTCAGTCAATGACTCTCTGTTGATTCAGATTCATACAGAATTATCACCAAACTGAGATCATTTAATAACTAACTTCAATATATTAAACTATTCATGATATTATTGTGATTTACAATCATTTAATTTATTACTTGTATCTTGTAAAAAGGGACATAATTTGATTAATTGATGAATAATAAATTGAATAATATATTTAATAAAGTATAATTAACTATATTAAATAATTATGCTATTAACTATTGTCTAAATGTTATTGTCATTATTTCATTTATTTTCTTCTCTCTTCAGTCTGTGTAACTGCAGTATTGGATCTGAAGGTTGTGTTGCTCTGACTTCAGCTCTGAGATCAAACCCCTCACATCTGACACAACTGGATCTGAGTGATAATAATCCAGAAGATTCAGGAGTGAAGCTGCTCTCTGATCTACTGAAGGATCCACACTGTCAACTACAGACACTACAGTGAGTTACTGATCAAATTATAGTTTTGTTCATAAACTCACTTTTTAATAATCACAAGTGACTGTCGAGTATTTTTGTTGTTCATGTTTTGCTGTTTCACTCTTGTTCTTGTGTAAATTTGATGTAGTTGACAGTTGCGGTGTTTCAACAAAACCTCGGTTATGGCAAAATTTCCTCCGGCCAAACAACAGCGATATTCCAAAGTAACGTCACCATAAATGATACCACGTCATATCTAAACAAATCCTTCACAAGAATCCAAAACACTGAATGAATGCATGAACATGCACAGAGTCTTACAGATAACAAACACAAACCCTCATATCCATTAAAATGTGTTTTTTAAAGCTCTAACTCTGCAGCAAAAGAGCGACGCCAACAAATATCTACTAAAGCATCTGTCATTTATACTGTGTGTGACAATCGCTTCAAACCCACAGACAGATGTTTCATAACAACCACAAACGACCACGTTCATCAGGTACGAGTCTAAAATAAACACCAAACATTAAATGAAATGAACAGCAAACATTATTAAATATAAAACACGTCTCATCTTGTCACAGTGCAGTTTATTGTTATTAAGCAGCGGCGAGGTTGAAGCTAAATCTGTGACATCCAGATAATCCAAAAAGATGCGCAGATATTTAGTGCAAAGAACTGCGACTGCGCAACACTGGCACATGGAGTACAGTTTTAATTATTCACAGTTAACGTGACAAATATTATTTATATTTCAATATTTATACATCTGACTTGAGCAGATGAGATTGTTATGTGACTGTTAAAATAAAAAATAATTGCCAATTTATTGCCATTTGTCAACATTAAAGACCTCACTGCTACCCCTGACCTCACCATACACTTTTTATTAAACACCTGTAAGGGATTTCTCAAATAGTTTCTTCTATTTTACTGAGCATCATTATACACACTTTGTTTCACTGTTTTGTCTGAATGCTGTAGGGCAGGGGTCTTACATTCAAGTTCCTAGAGGTCCGGTCTTTATATTTTCTTCCAACAATAATCCAGACAATGTTTTCTGAAAATTAATAAATATTTAATAAATTAAGCCCCATTGTGTGTATATATATGATCTTTCATCAGGACATTTATTTCATATTTTGATATCCACAGTTTGTATCTCTGTATTGTAGGTTCTGTGGCGAGGGGAATGTCATCTTAATAGAAGTCTGATAATTGATATCTGTCAATATAAAACTACTGACAACATTCAAACAACAAATGTAATGTAACTATTAAAATGCTCTCATCATAAACAGAAAACTAATTTACTTACTAAATAAGCCTTTTCATGCCCTTCATACCAGAACTACTTCTGTCTTTAAATCATTTCACTATTAGATCCTTGTTCATTACAAAATGTGACGCTGCTTGTGAAAAGCAAATTTTATTTCATTGCTTTCTACATAAAATCATGAAATTAATGCTTGAAATTAATATTTGATGCTTGTTATAATAAGTTAGATTTTGAGACTTTAGTTTGGGTTTTCACAGGGTCACAAATGTTTACATGCTGATCAATAATGCTAATGCTCAATATAGATAAAAAGGTTGTGGTTCATAAAATATCACAAATCTGGTGGAAAGGTTGGAGACTTTTAGCAAACAGTAAACAGACTAACAGATACAAATCCTTTAAAGTTGCTGTATTTAGTTTATTGTTGTGAGTCTATTGACCTGCACTACTGTTGTTAACATGAACACGTGTCTGCTGCTCTTCATGCGGCGTGTCTTTGGTGGAGAGAAGCAGCGCCAGCGGATCAGAAAGGGTTGACCTCTGACCCCGCTGTCTGCACTTGGGTTCTCTGTCCTTGTTCCCTCAACACGTTCCTGACACCTTGATGCTTCATACGATATCCTGAAACATAGAAATGAGATCAGAAGTGATCATTAAAGATCCATCTGTTAATGCTTTGACTGTTATTCATCTCTGTGGCAAGTGCAGCGTTATTCACATCAGAAAGATCCATCATGCAGTCAGAAAACAGTCATAAGTGTCTTAATAACATTGTGACTCACTGTTATCTTGTTATTTCTCTTTCAGTCTGATTGGCTGTAATCTGACAGAGAAAAGTTGTTCATCACTGGCGTCAGTTCTCAGATCAAACTCCTCAAGTCTGACAGAACTGAACCTGAGTGACAATAATCTGAAGGATTCAGGAGTGAAGCTGCTCTCTGATGGACTGAAGAATACAAACTGTAAACTGAAGACATTACAGTAAGAAAATCCTTAAAGCAATAAAGTTAAACATGTGTATGTATTATGTAAATGAAGGTCTTCATAAGTTTATCAGAATCATCTTTATATGTAAGAGACTCAACAGTGACTGTCAGTCAATGACTCTCTGTTGATTCAGATTCATACAGAATTATCACCAAACTGAGATCATTTTAATAACTAACTTCAATATATTAAACTATTCATGATATTATAGTGATTTACAATAAATTAATTTATTATGTGTATCTTGTAAAATGGGACATCATTTGATACATTGATGAATAATAATATATGAATAATAAAAATATATTAAAGTATAATTAACTTAAATAATTTAACTCCTAACTATTGTCATTATTTCATTTATTTTCTTCTCTCTTCAGTCTGTCTGACTGCAGTATTGGATCTGAAGGTTGTGTTGCTCTGACTTCAGCTCTGAGATCAAACCCCTCACATCTGACACAACTGGATCTGAACTTTAATAATCCAGAAGATTCAGGAGTGAAGCTGCTCTCTGATCTACTGAAGGATCCACACTGTCAACTACAGAAACTAATGTGAGTTACTGATCAAATTATCATTTAGTTATAAACTCACTTTTTTAATAATCACAAGTGACTGTCGAGTATTTTTGCTGTTTATGTTTTGCTGTTTCACTCTTGTTCTTGTGTAAATTTGATGTAGTTGACAGTGGCGGCGTTTTAACAAAACCTCGGTAATGTCAATTTCCTCCGGCCAAACAACAGCGATATTCCAAAGTAACGTCACCATAAATGATACCACATCATATCTAAATGTAGCACGAGGGCACTATAAACACTGGAAAATTAAGATGCCCGATCAACATCGCCTGACTACGCCACCCTGAATCCCTCACAGGGAGAGTGAAGTTAAATTATAGACACAGATTCATTGTGTGCCTTATCAACAGTAGGAATAGAGACGAGTTTCTCAAATAGAACAAAATTCACAATTTATTGACAGACATCTTAAAGAAAAGGACACGCCCTATTAAAAGGCCTGAACTATTAATCAAGGTAATCACCTTTGGAGCTGTAATCTTAAAATAGAGAACACCAACTTTAAGAGACGAAACAAACCCAAAGACAAACTAGCGGACACTCGAGGAGGACTGACCGGACACTGGCATGGGCCCACACTATTGCCCCTGTGATATTCACCAGTACACGTGCCTAATAAAAGGGAAACACACACACGCGCACACCCAAAGAGAAATAAATGTGAACAACACAGTGTACATGGCAGCACCACAGGAGAGTATCCACCAAAGAGACCACACAAGTGTGGTGCCAACCAGCACTCCCTAGAGATCCGCTTAACAAAAGACAAAAAAATAAAACAAATGAGTTGGTTCTCGGAGTAAAACTGATGCTCAGGAAGCAGACCATTGTAGTTTAAACAGCCCTGATGCAGACTAATAAGAGTAACCATACCCAGCCGTACTAGACATGTCACAATATTAAATAGGAAATTATCAAAAAAACCTTAACCAGCAAACCCCCCAAAAAAGCAAAATAAAAAAGTTACATAAAACCGAAAGGGGAGGAAAGACAGCAGTGGCAAAGAAACTGGAAATTCTAAGGAGAACAAAAATAGACCAAATGTTACATCAAATAAATATAAAATCATCTAAACATAAACTACACAAATAAATATATATTGCCGCAGCTAAATCACTCCCAAAACACATAAACCCTACCGATGCTCTAAAAGGTTGAACAATACCACTTTCAATGGTCACTAACATCCGTCCAACAGCCCCACGACCATCAGGGAGATCAAACCAGCCTAAAACACATCCACAAAAATGGTTGAAATCATTCATTCTAACTAAATACAAGGAAAGGAGGATAACAGCCTACAAACAAGGCGCACAGGTGTACTAAAGTGTGTACATCACTTTAGAGGCAATAAATACTGAATGAGTGAAAGTAGCAACAATGATAACCTTCTTGAGTCTCAACCAGCAAACAAAGCCCATGCAAACAACTGCTCCTCTGGTCTTATAAAGCACCTGGGAATCTAATCATGTGCACAACTCCGCCCCTAAGGAAATGCTCTTAAAGGGGCCCTGTCACTTTTCCCTGCTACATAAACAAATCGTTCACAAGAATCCAAAACACTGAATGAATGCATGAACATGCACAGAGACTTACAGATAACAAACACAAACCCTCATATCCATTAAAATGTGTTTTTTAAAGCTCTAAATCTGCAGCAAAAGAGCGACTCCAACAAATATCTACTAAAGCATCTGTCATTTATACTGTGTGTGACAATCACTTCAAACCCACAGACAGATGTTTCATAACAACCACAAACGACCACATTCATCAGGTCCGAGTCTAAAATAAACACCAAACATTAAATGAAATGAACAGCAAACATTATTAAATATAAAACATGTCTCATCTTGTCACAGTGAAGTTTATTGTTATTAAGCAGCGGCGAGGTTGAAGCTAAATCTGTGACATCCAGATAATCCAAAAAGATTCACCTGAACATCTAACATACAAGAAATATACAGCAGTCTAATATATGAAGATGATCTTTAATGAGCATCATTATACACACTTTGTTTCACTGTTTTGTCTGAATTCTGTAGGGCAGGGGGCCTTCCATTCAAGTTCCTAGAGGTCCGGTCTTTATATTTTCTTCCAACAATAATCCTGACAATGTTTTCTGAAAATTAATAAATATTAAATAAATTAAGCCCCCATGTGTGTTTGTATATATATATATTTATATATATATTATCTTTTTTTATGTAGTGAAGTGAAGTGGGTGGCGCCCTCTCTGCGTGTGTTGACTCCGCCCTAGAGGCTTGTAGTTAATCAGCGTCTCATTCATCCGGGTATATTAAGGTGGTTGTTTTGGACATGGGGTCAATGTGCTGCGCTGTGTTTATCTATCGCGTCATTATTCTGCTATCAGTCTGGTGCCCTGGCTAGAGGTGCTGGGCTGTTTGCGGATAAGCACATGTTGTGCTGAGTGTTTGGGTCGGTTTGGGACTTCCATGGCTGCTGTTCTGTTCCTACTATTCTAACATTTTGTTTCTATTGTTTTGCTTCATTAACCTGCTGAGTGCAGTTGTTATGTGAGCACACTTCAGCCTTGTTGAGTTATTTTGCTTTTATTATGGTGTGATTATTTAACTTATTTTTTTCACTTATTTACCGCATTTGGAAGACTGTTCCATCGGGAAGGAGTTCGTGAAAGTGATTTTCTGCCCTTATGAGAAGACAATACAAGATGCCGCTGGTTCTTGATGGGGTGTAGGACAGTGTTGCCAACTCTCGCGAGACAAATAAGCAACTCTCACCTCAAAAAGAAGCCCAAAAGAAGCCCAATGCCTAAAAGGTGCCCCAAAGTCGCTGTAACCTGCCACAGCCTAAACAGCATAGACTATTTGTATAATGAGTGAAACAATTACTTTTCCAAAGCCAAAACGTACTTTATTTTTCAAGTTTTACAAAACAGAAATCTAAAAAAAAAACTTGTGTGTGTGTGTGTGTGTGTGTGTGTGGGGAGAGAGAGAGAGAGAGAGAGAGAGAGAGAGAGAGAGAGAGAGAGAGAGAGAGAGAGAGAGAGGTATGTGTGTGGGGGGGCAGAGAGAGACAGAGGTTTTTAAAGATAAAATATAAAAATAAAATATAAAAATAAAGCATATTTTAATAATAATAAAGAGAGAGGTTTTTATAAATAAAATAAATAACATATACAAATAAAATATAAAAATAAAGCAAAGCAATATTATAATAATATCAAAGCAATATTATTATTAAACAGAGCCTTACTGTTATCCCCTGTAACGGGACGAATCCAATCATTGAGCTCTTTCTGCCTCTCCCAGTCAGGATTGTATTTTTTCCCATACTTCGACCACTTTGTGGACATTATGCCAACTCTCACTACGAACCAGTAGGCCTACTACTATCGCAAAAACTCCGTAACTTGCACTAGCCAGATCGACTTTGTTGTTGAGATTTACCCGCGTGACGTTAGAGGTATGATGCACGAATGAGCTTGCGTGCGCAGTAGGCCTAGTGCGCGAATGAGAAGAACTGATTGGACAAACAGATAGATAGATAGATAAATAGATAGGCTACTTTATTGATCGCCAGGGGATTAAATCTTAACTTAATAAATATGCCTACTGATGACCAGCCTACAAAAACGTGAAGCACAGAGTCGCGTATTATTTTTGGCATTAAGCAACCAAGTTTCTAAAAATAAGCCCAAAAAACCGCAACCCGCGACTCCACATTTTTCCAAGCGACTTCTCGTAAATACAAGCCCAAAGTCGCGTATTATAAGCGGACTTGGCAACTATGGTGTAGGAGTGTAGTAGGGTGTGGAAGTATGCCGGCGCAGATCCTGTGATAGTCCTGTAGGCAAACATCAGTGACTTGAATCTGATCCGGGCTTCAACCGGTAGCCAGTAGAGAGAGATTAAAGGTGGTGTCACATGAACCCTTTTGGGCTGTTTTGAACCAGCTGAAAGCCTTTGCAGGAAGACCAGTGAGGTGAGCATTGCAGAAGTCCAACCTTGAGATCACCAGCGCCTGGACAAGAAGTTGTGCCGCATTCTCCGTGAGATAGGGTCTAACCTTTGGGATGTTGAATAAGGCATGTCGGCTGGATCACGTTGTCTTTGCAATGTCACTGTCATTGTCACTCAACAAGTTATTAAGCTTTCATTGAAAATAAATGAGATTTTTTTAAATGTTATTGTCTTTCTCTTGGAACATTGTTATATGTATTACATTTGTGATACGGTGAGATTTTAAGTATCACATGAACCTTGTGTCAGCGTTATTCAAATCAGAAAGATCCATCATGCAGTCAGAAAACAGTCATAAGTGTCTTACTAACATTGTGACTCACTATTATCTTGTTATTTCTCTTTCAGTCTGAGTCGCTGTAATCTGACAGAGAAAAGTTGTTCATCACTGGCGTCAGTTCTCAGTTCAAACTCCTCAAGTCTGACAGAACTGAACCTGAGTGACAATAATCTGAAGGATTCAGGAGTGAAGCTGCTCTCTGATGGACTGAAGAATACAAACTGTAAACTGAAGACATTAAAGTAAGAAAATCCTTAAAGCAATAACGTGTGTGTTTGTAAAATCAGTAGAGGTCTTAATCATTTTGTTTATAAACTCACTATTTTTTATAATCACAAGAGACTTTCAAGTATTGTTGCTGTTTCACTCTTGTTGTGTAAATGTGGTGTGGCAGCACTATTTGTATAATGTTTTCTCTCGGATAATCTCGATCTGCTTGTATTAATCTCATGTGTAAATCCCTCTGGATACAAGTTTTAATGAATAAATAGAAATGTAATATATGGAAAGTTGCTCTCCATTTGCATGAAGTTAAACATTACACTGTTTTGCTGTAGACACACATTCATGTTTTGTTGAGGTTTTCTGTCACTCATGCTAGAAGTGGGTTTCATTGAAAATACATGAGATCAAATTATTTTAATGATAAATGTATTAAAAACATTGTGACTCACTGTTATCTTGTTATTTCTCTTTCAGTCTGAGTGACTGTGATCTGAAAGAGAAAAGTTGTTCATCACTGGCGTCAGTTCTCACATCAAACTCCTCAAGTCTGTCAGAACTGAACCTGAGTCTCAATTATCTGAAGGATTCAGGAGTGAAGCTGCTCTCTGATGGACTGAAGAATACAAACTGTAAACTGAAGACACTAAAGTAAGAAAATCCTTAAAGCAATAAAGTTAAACATGTGTATGTATTATGTAAATGAAGGTCTTCATAAGTTTATCAGAATCATCTTTATATGTAAGAGACTCAACAGTGACTGTCAGTCAATGACTCTCTGTTGATTCAGATTCATACAGAATTATCACCAAACTGAGATCATTTTAATAACTAACTTCAATATATTAAACTATTCATGATATTATTGTAAAATGACAGTGATTTACAATCATTTAATTTATTACTTGTATCTTGTAAAAAGGGACAAAATTTGATACATTTGATGAACAATAAATAATATATCCTTAAGATTATTGTCTAAATGTTATTGTCATTATTTCATTTATTTTCTTCTCTCTTCAGTCTGTCTGACTGCAGTATTGGATCTGAAGGTTGTGTTGCTCTGACTTCAGCTCTGAGATCAAACCCCTCACATCTGACACAACTGGATCTGAGATTTAATAATCCAGAAGATTCAGGAGTGAAGCTGCTCTCTGATCTACTGAAGGATCCACACTGTCAACTACAGACACTACTGTGAGTTCTTTATTATTTTTAAATCATTATATTTCTATAAACTATTACCACACTGTAGGGTTTGGCTCAAACTAGTCGACATGAATGCTCTGGCACTTCATTTAAAGCTTGATGTCGACTAGTCGCGGGTCATGTGGGCTAATAAATATATTGACGTTGTTCTAAAGTCGTAGGCCGTCACAAACAAACTCGACACATGTTTCTGTTGTTTCATCTATTAGTGCTCATGACACTTTCAGTGGACTTGTTATAAATGCAAGTGAAGTTTGGTCTGTACACTCGCTTCAGATCTGAAGTAACGTAAAGCTGCTGTAGAGATCCACCTGCTGCTCTTTTACTACCAGTGACCTCACGCTTTAAAATAGTTTTATTTTAGTTGATGTTGCTCTTGTGCAATAGATGAAAAACTGTTAATTTGTTTTTAGATGCTATTATATTAAGAGGCTGTTTTGCAGGAGTCCCTCCATTCTCTCGCAGCCGCACACGAGTGTCTTACTGCCCACACCCTTCAAATCTCTTTGCAAAACATTTCCGAGATCTTATCTTGATTTCTTAATGACGTCATCCAACTTTCAAATGAATCTGAGTAGCCTACATGTCTGAGTTTACTCAACTAATATAAAGTCCATACAACCTTACTTTCTTCTGCAAAAACACAGTTTGTAGCCATAAACTTCTATTGTATGGATACAAAACCAATGACAAGACAATGAGGACAAATGTTTTATCAAAATATCTTTTGTGAGAATAAAGTCATACAGGTTTGGAATGACACAAGGTCAAAATGATTAAATAATTTTCTTTTTTGGGGACCAGTTATTATAAACCTGAATACATTTCTTTGTTTTGCTGAACACAAATAAACACGAGAGTTTGTAACTCAGCCGTTGTGGGTCACTATTGACTCCCATAGTAGTCTTTTCATTTTTGAGTGAACTGTTCCTTTAAGTATCCAGTCAACAAAATAAACTTTATTAGAGATGTTTTAGGACTAGTTTTATTCAGTGTATACAAAAATATCTATTTGTTTGCAAGACATTAAGTAGATTTATTGACAGTGAACAAGTGACAGAAATGTTTTGTACTCACACTTGTGTTAATGTTGGTGTGGTTGCACTTCTTGTATTGTGTTCTCTCTCAGATTAATTTAACATGATTTGTAAGTATAAAGTCATTGTGACAGGATGTTGATAATGACTGAGATGAGTGAACATTAATATCATATCTGATGTTTCTCAATGTTTTACAGTATTGAGCCTCGACTGAAACAATCACATGAAGAGTGAAAGAATTCCCTTCATTCAGTAAAGATCATCTGAGCCTTTTTGTCTCTGAAGACTGTGACATCACCGGTGACGGCTGTAAAGCGCTAAAAAGTGTCTTATTTATCATTATTTCCAAAACAATATAATGACTTTTCCACATGTGAGGGAGTGTAAGTGATGATGAATATTGATGTGTTTCACACCTGGAGAGATAAACACCAAACACCTATAATGGACATCAAGCTGAAATATTCTGAAGCAACTAGAACAAAGAATGTGATCAAACTTCATATGTTTTATTGGTCATTTCTTTCTCAAATGGTTCAGTCTATGATCAACATGAGCACACAGTTACACATCATATGTCTGTCATGTGTTCTGTCTTTAACATGAACTGATTTAATAAGCTCAGAGATTCAGTGATGCAGCAACTTTCCTGAAATAAAACTGTTAATAATTGTTAACATATAATGTGCAAAGTATTGAATAATAATATAAATATGAATACTAACAAAGTATTCACGAATAACAAAAATCACTTTATTGGTTGTGTGGAATGATCTTTATATCTATATAGTCTTTATATTGTGATTTGTTTTCAGAAATATATTACTAACAGTGACTGCTGAGAGTATATTTTCTTTTTTTGACAAATAGACGTTTGGTTGTCAATGTTCCCAAATAAAAGTAATAAACACTTTACACTTTTATATGATGTCTTACACACATAGGTTTGATCACTAATGTCGAGTTGATTCTGATGCTATGAGAACAAGATCCAGCGGGAGGAGCGTCAAGATGGCGCTGTGACAGGTTTTGTAAGCTGAGAAACAAATCGGGTAATTCTCACAAATACCATTTTGTTGTTTACTACTATCGTTATGTTGCTTATTGTGGTTGTTAGATTAAATATTGACTTTCGAGTAGCGCAACATTTGATCCATCATCAGTTTCTATGCACAATTCAGAAAATGTCGTTGACACCTGGAAGTGAACTTTCTTTGAGTGATGTGCATGAGAATATCATCCGAATTCTCTCTGAGAAAATCAACGAGCGATCCGATCAGATTGAAATCTTGGTTAGGCTAAAGAAAACTCTTCCAACATTGAAGCTTTGGGCAAATCTCTTACCTCAGTGCACGATGATGTTTGGTTCCGCAGAAAGAAAACGAAATGCTAGAAAATGCAAATGCTCTCCTGGAAAAAAAGGTTAACGAAATTAACATCAAAATTCAGGATCAGGAGTTACAGCTGCAGATGGCGCCTGCGTTTGTATGTCAGAGCAAACTTATGAAAACGTGAAAATGAGAGCCATGGAAGTATGCAAAGCGGTGGTTTCGGACACAGACAGACAGGTTGTAGCAGATGGTCTGGATGTGGCACATCGTCTGGGCCGACTTAAAACTTAGGATAATGGAAGAGGAGTGAAACCAAGACCGGTGACCATGAGGTTCATTTCCCGTACCGGTAGAGATTTTATATGGATAAACTAAAAAAACAATGAACATCTGACCACCAAGGGACTAAGGTTTAAGGACTTGACTGCGTTCAACAGAGAAGCACGGAATCGCCTTTGGCCGGTTGTGCTGAGAGCAAGAATGAAGGCAAAAATGCAAACTTCACCGGAGCAAGAGCTTTCGTCGATGGGAGAGAGATTCATTCTGAAGAAGATAACTGAACATAGGCTTGATAGACTTGTTGCAGTCTGCAATAGGCTGTATTGTATATGATAGTTGATCTTTGTGTGAGAAAGAAGAAAAACTGAAGAAAATAAGAAATGTGCTTTTGAGTTTTAAATCTGATGGTTAAACTGGATGCACTTGAAGTTAGTTTTTCTTCTCTGAATGTTTGCAACTGTTTAAATTCTTGTGTATCATTTGTGAGAATCCCATTATGTAAAAGTTTAAAGTTTATACTTTTATTACTCTTGTGTTTCTTTATGAAACCGTTCTAACGTATTTATGTCTTTCTTTCCAAAGTTATGTGGGGAGGAGATTTCAATACTGTGTTGAATGAAACCATTGATAGATGGCCTCCTAAAACTAGCCCAGACCCTTCTAGTAAACTGGATCATGTATGTTTAAGGGTCTTATAGATGTGTGGCGATGTCAGGGAAGAATATACATGAGGACTCATCTCTTCATTCTCATATTGACTATTGACTTGTGTCTAATGATTTAACTAATAATGTTTAATGTATTGACATAAAGGAATATTTATACAAATAAATACGGTACAATCAGTCCGTACATAACAGTTAATTTTTTTTAAGTTTCATATTAGAAAAGCATTTATTAATCAAGGACAATTGGAGACAAAACCGAAACAAAATGAAAGAAAAACAATTATTACGGATATTTTTAATTTGTGCAAAAAGAAAAAGAAACTTTGACTAATTGTGAGTTACAAAAAATTACACTTATTGCAAATTGACTTAGATAAGATCTATGAGGATAAAGCAAGAGGAGCTTTTATCAGAACTTAAATGGTTAGAAAAAGGGGAAAAATACAAAATGTTTTTATGCCCTTGAAAAAACAAACTGTGATTTTGCCTCAATCTGTTAATTAATGATAAATCATAAATTAGTAGATAATTCCTCAGTTATTTCAAAGTATGTTGCCCAGTTTTGTAGTCATTTGTATTCTCCCATATCAGCTTCTTTCTGACATTGATACCTTTTTAAATTGAGTACAAAAAATAAATGTATCAGAACTTTCAGAATGTTTGTGATAAAGAAATAGACATTGAAGAGTTGAGAGAGAGTATTAACTTATTAGAGTAAGAAATCTCCAGGCAATGACGGGCTAACCGGTGATTTTTATAAGACTTTTGCCAAAGAACTTTCACCCTTTTTACAAGTATTTGAAGAAGCTTTACAAAATTGTGAATTGCCTGTTTCATTAAAACAAGGAGTTATAACATTGATTCCCAAATCTAATAAAGACAAGTTATTCATTGAAAAGTTGAGGCCTATTAGTTTGCTAAATAATGACAGTAAACTGTTTGCAATGATTTTAGGTAGAAGACTAAAGCAAAGTGTAGACAAAAGAGAACAGTAGACTAGTCTTAGATATGATTGATTATACTCACTTTATTGAGGATGAAAGTTTTATTTTATTTATTGATTTCAATAAAGCTTTTGATACGGTGATTCATAGTTATATTTTCAAAGTCATTCAGTTGTTTGGTGGAGATATGTTTTTTAAAAGCAGTTAAAACATGATATAGTGGGTGTAATAGTTTTATCAAACTTGCTCATGGTACCTCACAAAGATTCAATATTCATCGTGGCACTAGGCAAGGAAGCCCCCCTCTCTCCTTTTTATTTTGTTAGTCACTCAAGTTTAAGCATCACATATAAAAATAAATCAATTGAATGGTATCACAACTTTAAGTGAACAACTTAAACTTTGTCAGTTTGCAGATGATACTGCAGTCCAGTGACGTTGCTTTTAGGGGAGCTGAAGCCCCCATAAAGGTCTAGCTTAGCCCCCCTAAAATATTGTAAGTACAAGTCTGTACAAGTATTCGAGATCACTTTATAGTCCCCTTTAAAAGTCTTATTATGAAAACGGCGGCAGGTTACGTTATTTAGCGCATTCTTCAGTTCATAGCAGTGGATTTAACGTCATAAGCGAGTACAAGGTGACATCTGCATCTTTTCTATTATTTGTTATGAATACAGTTTACATAATATAATGCAGGAGCAATACAAGACCCTTTCTCATCCACTGTAAAACGTCTTGTCTGCGTTCACCCCTCACTGTTAACTAGTTTACGTTACATACAGCAAACTAAAATCATTTCACACCGATGACGGCATACTTTACAAAACAAGCATGACAGATATGTGTCATTCATGATGCTGTTTTATTTTTCTGCACCTAGTTATTGAGAGCTGATGGTAGTTTCGAGAGCCCCGGAAAGACCACGGGCAGATAGAGTAACTGTAGCTCAGTCTGGTGATTTTCGAAGACGAATTTTTATTAATTATATTATTGACTTAAAATGTATTGTGGATGTAATACATGAACACTCAGTCATGCACAGGAGTGACAGTGCTCATCAGAATGAACGGGAGGGAAACATCAATATCATCAAGTTATTTCTTTCAGCAGTTGATTGTGACATTTATTATGTGGATTTGTGACAGTTGTTGTCACTTTGAATTATAAATGTTGCAGATCGATCGATTAATGTGATATTCATTTAGATAACTTTTCTTTAATCTGCAATTTTTTTCTGAATTATTAATTTTAGTAATGTAAACAGTATGTGGTGCTAAGAGAGGGGCTATGTACAGTATTATTTATTTATATTTATCCTCATAGGAGACTGAGCCCCCTAAAATTGAAAACCTAGAATCGCCCCTGCAGCAGTCTATTGCAAAACAAATGTGAAATATCAAAAATTATTATATATATTGAGGAATTCAGTGCTGCTTCAGGATGTCACGCCACAGGAGTACAGGATGAGAAAACTGGGATTTCATTAGAGGAATAACCAAGGAACAAAAAATCCACGGAAAGTATACCAAAAAAACAAGAATGTTTCTCCAAAACAGGTAAGTAACCAAAATCCATAACAGGTAAGTTTTCTCAAAAATAGGAAAAGTATGAACTCCACAATCAAGTATATGCCTTCAAAAAACAAGTAAATTCCACAACAGGTATCAAACATAACACATAACGACATTAACACCGAACAAAAACTGAACCAAAATGCACAAACTAAATAGTAGGGCTGGGTTTTGCGACCAAATTGGCGATTCGATTCTTGTTTTTATGGTTTAGATTCGATTCGATTCGATATCGATTAGTTATCATTACGTAGATGAAAATTCTAGTTCTGTAAGCATGGAATCCACATTTAAGTATATATGCTGGTAACTGAAACTCGTACTCTCTTACATTAGTTAAATACACGCATTGACAGTAGAGCCCATACAATTATGTTAGGAATTACTTTTTATTTTTACTTTGGGTAACCAAACAAGTAACCAACAATCAGATTTTAACTTTTTATTTTAAAAAGTTAAATTCATAACAAAATAAAACAGATTCATTGTAACATTCAAAACAGGCCCATAAAACCTTTTCTGGACGTTGTGCATATTAAACACAGTAACTGTCCAAATAACAAACAGTTCTTTACTAGCACCAACTCATTTTTTGAAGTAAAAAAAGTAGCTGATCAACATGGTCTGACCTAAGGCAGCTTCTTTGTGCTGTGATAATATCACCAGCAGTTGAAAAAACTCGCTCAGCAGGAACACTTGTTCCCGGCACACAGAGATATACCTCTTTGCTTGTTGTGTTAAAAGAGGATACTCTTTGCTGCAACATTGATCTTAACCTCAGCATACTTTTTCGGTATTGCCTTTTCACAGAGGTACTAGCGTGAAATTGCGTATCTCGGCTGTAAAACATTGATAAGATTGTGAAATCCCTCGTTCTCAACTATCGCGTGTGGGCGTAAATCCTTGCAAATCATCATTACTATAGCATCAGTAATTTTCTTAGCGCGAGGTGAATCTGACTGTAATTTGCAGGCAAAAGCAACGTCCAGCTGTCCAGAATCGCATGAACCAGATATCGCGTCAGTTTGACGTCTCGACAGGTGGTCTCGTAGGTTTGTTGTATTGTTCCAAAATCGTAGCTCTTGCTGACACAACTTGCAAACAACAGTTGTTTTGTCGACCTCACCTTTGCCGTCATTGCCTTTAAACATAAAGTGGTTCCACACATCAGACTTTAATTTAGCCGGCGCTGGGGTCCATTGAGCTTCCGCCATGATCCTTTCTCCCTCTCCCACTTTTTATTTGAATAATTTTGTTTTATTTGTATTCGGGATTTCCCGAATCGATATTGTTTCGTTAAATTGAAAATCGATTAAAATCGAAGAATCGATATTTTTTACACAGCCCTACTAAATAGTGTCCAAGCAAATGAGCTGACGAGGTGCAGGTGTTCTCAGATGTCCGGTGAGCTTGATTGGTGCGGAGAGTGAGAGAGCGCTGTTGCAGGGGGCGTGGTCACCGACAGGATTTAAATGAATTTGGATAAATGTGTATTATTTCCCCTTAAAGATTGCTCCTTTACAGAAATTGAGAATATTCCAATTAAACATGAACTAACATATTTAGGTGTAATAATCTGTTAAAATGAAAAAGTCCGTTTAATTTTTGGTCAATTATTGAGAAAACTAAAAAGAAGTTTCATTGTTGGTTAATGTGGGACCACTCAATATTTAGGAGGGTATTATTGTCAAAGGCGGAAGGTATTTCTAGATCGGTGTATACGTCATTATCATTAGATGTACCTCCCAAGATCATCAAAGACCAAGATCAGATTCTTTATAACTTTATTTGGAGGAAAAAACACATTATTTAAAAAAGGAAGTCATTTGTAATCCTAAAGAGCAAAGGGGACTGGAGGTCTCAGATTATAATACTCTGAATGACACCTTTAAAATTAAATGTTTAATAGAGTTTATGATGAATAGAGAAAGTCCTTGGAATGTATTTCCTTAATATATATTTAATACTCTGGGAGGCAAAGATTTTTTGTTAAAATGTAATTTTTCTGTTGACAAAATCTTTGTTAAATTGGCCGGTTTTCACAGTCAAGCCCTGCTAGCATGGAAATTGATATATAAGCACAATTTTTCACCCCACATATATATCATATGGATAAATAAATATTGCATATTGATAAATTTAAATTAGATGTCTTATTTAAAAACAAATCTTTATTCTATCATACTTGGTTCAATGAAGGTATTCTTTAAGTAAGACAGTTATTTAATTCTCATGGGTACTTGTTGTCCTGAATGTCTTAAAAAATTACAATTACCAATTAAACCAAGAAAATTTTCTGTTGTTATTGATGAAATTAATACTGTAACTTTAATAAAACTGTATTTCAGAAAGAGTCAGTGTGGTTTATACTTGTGGAAACATTTTCATTGAAAATGTTGATGTTTTAAAACATTAATGTAATACGATTATAAGGAATGCTCTTTGTTCTGTGTCTTTACCTGCAGCAAGATTATTTAGGTCTTCTTTATTTGGTAATATCTCTTGGGTTAAAGCTTGGAAACTGCCAAATAAGTTTGTATCAATAACAAAATATTTCATAGAACTGATCCTGCTAAGCATGTCTTGGAAAGATTTAAGCTTAATATTGTTAATTTTGTTGTCAAGAAAGAGAAACCATTTTGCATATTTTTCTTCATTGTATTAACTCAAGATTTCTTTGGAAACATATTGATTCTTTATTAACAGAAAACTGGAATGTGTATAATAGAAATGTGATAGAAATGTGTATATTTGATGTGCTGTATATTTGAACTGTAAACAACAACATATTATACATTTGTTTATTCTATTAGGAAAATTACATATAGGCCTACATAAGAAAAAGTGGACTCAATGTAAACCACATTTTAATAATGACTTCAAATTGTATATAGATCTCTTGAACAAACAAAAAAGCACCGAAAACATGTGATGCTCTGAAAACATATGATGCTCTGAAAACATATGATGCTCTGAAAACATTAAAATGTATGTAATTCTATTTCTTTCATTTTTCATTTCTATCTGTCAACGAATGTTAATGTGACTTGAATATATAATAACTCTTGCTTGTTCTTATGCCATTGATTTAATAAATCATAAAAAATATAAAAATCCAGTGTTCCGTGCGTTTGTCGACCCCTGGGGGTTAATAAAGTAAGAAAGAAGAAAGCAGAGAGAGAGAGTGAGAGAGAGAGAGAGAGAGAGAGAGAGAGAGAGAGAGAGAGAGAGAGAGAGAGAGAGAGACCGAAATTTGTTATTCTAAGATATTGAAATATAAAGCTATAACATTTATTTCCATAATAATTTCGTGAAATAAAATTAATTGCATTTTAATTTTTTCTGGATTTTGCCTTGGAATCATTTTTTCAGACTCATATTTCTGACAGTATAACATGTTCCACAGTTTCTTCTTGCCCACAAAATTCCTCATGATGACCCATTTTATAAAGTGTGCTGTTTAGTCTTGTATGTCTGTTTCTCATCCTTGATATTATCTCATCTCTCCCACTTTCCTTTGTCCAACCATCTTCCTTTCTTCTCCATCTCCCATTGTTTTTGCCACCTGACCTTCTTCCTCAAAAATCCTCTAGATTTCATTCTTACTGATACAAACACTTATATTAATATCATTGTTTTTAATGGCTTCTTTTGCTGTCTCGTCTGCCATTTCATTTCCTTTGATACCAACATGTGCAGGTACCCATAAAAACATCACTGTACGTCCCATCATTTGAATTCTGTATAATGTTTGCTGTAGGGAGAGAGAGCTGAGAGACCAGCGGTGAGGAATAGAGTCAAGTGCACATGACAAACACCCGTGTGAAGGATCAGCCACCTCATCTGTGTGTGTTTGTACCGGTGTTGTAAAGAGAATAAAACTGTGTGTGTGACATCTATCTGAAGTAATAATCCTCCAGACGCCAGAATTCCTTTTAGTGAGTTTACTGCTTTACACGAGGTGTGGTTCTGAAAAACAATTTACAATAAGTGACAGATGCATACATTTTTCTACATAGGCATAGCCAACAGTAATGACAAAAGAAGATGAACTGCTATATACAGCGATCTAGTCTCATAAATGCACAGTGAAGTGTGCTGCATATTTATATCTGTCCAAAAGGTGGCGCCATCAGCGCATTTATCTCGGCCATACAAACACGGGCTTCATTCTTAACGTTCTGAAATGACAGACTACATTATTTACCCGATGTTGTTTGATATGTTTGTCTGATACTAAATGTAAATGTAAATATGTTTATACCAGCTCTGTAATTCAGCACTATAAGTCACGTCACGTTTATTGTTTTTAAACAACAGCATATTGCTTTTAAGCCACAATAAAACTGTCAAATAGTCTTTCATAACTTTCTATAAGTCTACTGTATAATTGAGACAGAAGACAGAAAGACAGAGGCCGCGGAAACAAGGACCTATAGTGGGTTCCGCACTTCAATCCACACCCGACGTTCTTGGTTTGCTTGTCGTTTATTAAATCGAGGAAATTGTTTGATTAAACATTGATTAAAATTAAGATACAATTTATACAAAACGAAATTCACTTTAAAGAAAGTCTTTCTAAACAAACCTATGAAGTGGTCATAATCATGTCATATTGCGCCTCTTATAATGCTGTTCAGTGTTCACTTTTCATAACCACAATAGATTAAATAAAAAAAAATTGAACATACATTTGAACATAAATACGTTTTCTTTAATGGCTACAGCACCCAGTGCAATACAAAAGGTGTTGTTCGGGGGACAGGCAATGGTAGTCTATACCTTTAGCTCAAGACTATATATGCTGCTGTAGTATCATTCCAGGCAGGGCTGGACTAGGAGAAAAAAAGGGCCCTGGCATTTTTACTCAGACCGGCCCACCACAATGGGTCGGACACAACCAACCAGTACACCATCCTTGCGGTCCCTGTAGATATGCATATCTACTGTTCCATTCCCTCAAAAACCTACAAAGCTGAGAACTAAGTGCCATGGACCAGTGTACCAGTGCAAGTGGACCAGTGTAGGCCTACTCACTCTCTCTTGACTGACTCTCTGGTGATAGACCTATACCTACTTGTGGTGTGATTCGCGCAAATTGAGCGTTAGTAAGGGAAGCCAAACAATCCAATAGTGGGATGATACAGCGGGGTATTACTGAGACACAGGGCCGTGCACAGGGGGGTGGCCCGGTGGCTAGAGCCACTGCCCCTCTGCCCTCATCGACTGAGGTGCCCCTTTTCCCATCCCGCTCCGTTTAAAGTATTCCGCTGATTCCACTATTCCGCTCCAGGTTTTCAAGCTCGCTCCGCAGCATCACTCACAGTGTCTGCGGCGCGCGCTCTGTCTCTTGAAACTGAGAGTGAACACGACAGTTAACGAAAGCTGTCGCATTAACAGGTCGGTTATGCAAGAGACAGTGGTTGAATCTGAAAAATGTGTAATTTGGTATTATTATTTTTTTTGTATATCGGTAATGTTTTGCTCTATGTCTTGCTCTAACAACTTGTACAACATATCCGCGTTTTTTTAATTAAAGTTAGCTGCTTGTCTAACCATATTATTGTACTCAACGATCAGATTTAAATAATGTCCTGTTGTTAGCACACTTTGTAGACCCCCAAATGTACAACAATGCCTTCACAAAAAAGAAGACAGAGAGAGAAGGAGCGAAGGGAGGCTGTTAAAGGCAGTTCAACACTGCAAACATGGATTCAAAGCTCCAGTTTAATTCTTGTAAATATATTTCCCATTGTAATCACTTGTCTTAGTTCTGAGTAGCACATCTTAGGCTCTAAATGAGTTGTATATTAGCATAGTAGGCTATATAGATTAATGCTGTATGCTAATATGAAATTAAATGTCTATTACTTATTACTCCATTGAAGATGAGGCAGAGGCAGGCTCAGAGAGTGAGGGAGAGCCCATTGAGCAAAAGCTGCTTTACAGGGGAAAATAAGAAAAACACAAAAAAAGGTAAAACACAGTACATGAATAGTTTAACTTGTTATATAAACACCTAGTAAATAATATCTAATGTCAGCAGTCTCCTGGTGGTTTATTTTGCATATTTTGCATTAAGTGAATGCTTGGCTGAAAAGATGTGTCTTTAATCTAGATTTAAATTGAGCGAGTGTGTCTGATCCTCGAATAGTATCAGGAAGGTTATTCCAGAGTTTAGAGTTTCCAGGTTCTACGTATGAGAAATTTAGTTATTCTAGATGTTATCAAAAGTCGTGCGTTTTGAGATCTTAGAGAGCGTGATGGGTTGTAGTGTGATAGAAGCTCTGTTAGGTAGGTAGGGGCTAAACCCTTTAAGGCTTTATAAGTGATTAAAAGAACTTTAAAGTCAATACGATACTTAATGGGTAGCCAGTGAAGGGTTGATAACATTGGGGTTATGTGATGGTATTTTCTGGACCTGGTTAGAACTCTGGCAGCTGCGTTCTGAACTAACTGTAGTTTGTTTATTGATGATGCAGGACAAACACTAAGAAGTGCATTACAGTAGTCAAGTCTTGAGGTCATAAATGCATGAATAAGCTTCTCCGCATCAGCAACACACAGAATATTTCAAAATTTGGCAACATTTCTTAGGTGGAAAAAGGCTGTTTTTGTGACATTTGAGATGTGATTTTGAAATGACAGGTTGCTGTCTAATATAACGCCTAGATCTTTTACAGTATGAGTTGGAGTAACAGCACATCCTTCAACTTGCAGTTTATAATCAGAAATATTCGGTTTGCGTGTCTTTGGTCCGATAAGTAATATTTCTGTTTTATTAGAATTTGGAAGACAGGAAGAAATGGAGAGTGTGGCAGCCACAGCCATGTATACAAGGGAGAAAAAGTTTCAGTTACAAAATCCATCAGATCCTGCGCATTTAAAAAAAACACAATATAATGTACAATGTGGTACAATGAACAAGTACGTTCTTTTCAGGGACAGTGGTATGAAGAACACCCCTGGTTAGAGTATGTTCTATCAAAACATCTACAATAAAGTCTAAAATGTATTTGAGCGTGTGCTGAATTATTTTTTAATTGTATATTTTCTGATAACTGGATAATTTGTGTTAACAAGCAACCACCCCCTTGGTGATGGGCAGCGTGGCACCAACCAATCCGCTGCACTGACCAATTAAAACATATACAATGTTCATTTCGCGCCACTCATTTACATTTTACCCATAAACCTCTGCTATTATTAACATAAATAGTTGAGGTAAAATGGCTAGGCGCAAAACGTACTACAATAATAAAATAAATTACCTGTAAACATGTAAACTGTCCTATATAATTTCCAGGAGGTTGGCGTGCTCCTCAAGACTACGATATTGGAAGTCATTGAAGTTTCTGCTTTGTACAGGTCTTTCCGTAGCCTCTATACTATAGAGTCTATACATATGTGCAGTTCTTCAAAGTATCTTCAAAGTGATGATGTTCAGCCAATGAAAGAATCAGATTTACAGGTTCTTCTAACACCTGTTGATGGTGATGTTTCATGATCACTTCTCGCAGCTGACGCATCTCTGTTAAAACTTCATCAAGTATTTGATTCAGTGAAAGTCTGACAATCTTTTTTCATTGTTTATTATTAAATATCCTGTTGAACTTGGTTATAATAACAATGTATTTCATTTATTAACCATCATCTGATTCACTTTCAAAGCGGCTTGGTCTCTTGTGAGGTCTGAGAGTCTCCATCAGTTTAGACATTTGACAACTCAGCACGCTTCAGGTATTTCATGGCTTTGTGATCATTTACTAAAAATATATTTATATATAAACTAAACATTTTAATATGTACATATAATGTTAATACACACATATATTGGGACAGAGGCATATTTTTAGTTATTTTAGGTTTTTATATGTATTCAGGTTAGAGAGATATTATTAATAATGGCTTAAAGTGCCACTCTTGGCTTTATTTAGAATTCATATCCAAATTGGCTGAAAGTTTTAGGGATTACAGTTCTTTAAAACTCTATAAAGCTCTCCCTGTTTCAAGTGACCAAAACTAATGGGAATGTTGAAGTTGTTACATAATTTCCTGTTAAATGTCCCAAAATTGAAGCTTTTTGTCAAGTCATTTGTAGCGTTTTTGCGATTGACAAAGTGAAGAATAAGTGTTGATGAATAATTTATGCTAAAAATGGTTTTAAGTCATTTGTTTCTATTTTTTACTATGGTGTGTGTGTAGCGGGTAACATGACGTTATGGCCACACCACATCCACACAATTGAGAAAAGGCCAATAGGATGAGATTGTGAGGCGGAGATCAAGATAATAACTAAAATAAACTCACATTAAGATACTGAAAGTCTTAACTGTAGTCAACTAGGGACTTTCACCCGGATATACTAGTACTCAGAGAAAATCTAAACCCCAGGTTCGGTCTTTCCAGAGAGGACTGAGACAGTTCTGCAAAATAGAACAAATGTTTATTTTATTTAAGTATAATTCCTATGACAGTCATTAAAAAGTACCTTCAAATTCAGTTACAACACAGACCAAGAAAAGGTACTTAAAATAAAGAAAAGAAAAACAAACATGTAAACACTACGGGCAGCCTTGGATCATAAAAGACACTAACAAGTAAAGAGAATACTGCCCCACCTCAAACACTACAAACACACACACTGGTGTTGCTCCCTAAACAAAAGAGAATGAGAAACTCACTCAGTGTTAAACACTGCACCCCTAAAGAGAGGTGTGTAAAGTACCCTTTCTACTATTGAACACAGGAGACCCGAACACTTATAATAATTACAACTAACCACAAACAAAGAAAACTGTATAAATCAACAGTTACTGGTTCTTCAGTGAACTTCCGTCTACAAATACAAATGATGTAAAACAAGCTCACGATCAGTCTGACACGACTGTACAGGTTCAGCTGCACTTGAAGGGTGTAATGACTGCAGGACACAAACTTTACATTATTCACTAATATAAGAAAATCACATTCCACATCTCACTCATTCACAAACCTGATTATCCAATGAACAGAATAAATGCCCCGAACTACACGACTCCGCTGGAACAGGCAACCAGGACTCAAAGAGTAAATCAAACCCCGCCATTTGAAAACTGTCTTTTATTTAGAGCTCCATCATAGTGATTCACCAGCCGGTTACCTGACGCCGCTAAATCTACTGGGCAGATAATGCCAGTTCTCCACCAGGGGAGTTATAGAGAGATTTCTATTCACTACAAGAAGCAAGAACTCTACTGGAGGAAGAGAACAACCAGCAAGTGAGTGAATGACTGACACGGTTTGATTTAACATAGAAGTTTATATTGAAAAAACAAGTTGTTCTCTTCACTTAAATCCAATAAAAGTGATTTCAGGTATAAACAATAAACCAGCTGTTATTGATCAGGATGACTGTCACCAACTCCTTTGTTTCGCTTTTTATTTTAGGGTAAAGGAATCACTGCATACACTCTTCAGAGAGATTATGAATAAGCAATAAATGAAACTAAACAACACTGTGATCGTCTCCCTTTGAATTTAACCAAATCAGTTTGACCAAAGAAAATCTAAAGTTTCACACCTTGGCTGCACAACATGACAGTAATCAGGTGTTAAAACATACAATGAGACTCAAATTCTTCTCAAATGTCACTGGAATGCTGGAAAACTTTAGTTACTTGGTATGACATTTAACATTAAAGAAACACAGTGAGATGCTTTTTTTCTTTTTTTCACTTTGACAAATGGACACAAAATAATAAAAAACAAGAAATGGAAATGAAATGGGTTTTAGAAGTTGTAATAGTTGTAACAGAAGAGGAGGTGGAAGGAGCAGAAGTGGAGCAGCTTTGATTCTGAGGCCTCCAGTCTGTAAGCTCCAGATCCAGAGCCTCCCAGAATCTTTCTGTGTCATCTGCCTTCGGTTCTGGTGTTCAGTCAGCTGCTGGTGCAGTATGAAGGCATTGACCACTGTGATATCCACAAAAGGGTCAAATAGAGATCGATAGCACTTTCTGGATCCATCGCAGGTCCAGAAGCCTTTTTGAAGGAGACCCTGGAACAGTGATGGTCTGGTGTAAAAATGATCCACATTCAGCCTAAAGCCTGTTCCTAAAACCCTGATGTCAATCCCCCTCATCACAGATTCATAGCGGACTGTCTTGCCTTTTCATTACTGGATAGAATGTTATTAAAACACTCTAAACACTTTCATACCACATCTTGTTATTTATGAATTTCATAAAGTACTGATCATATATGCATTCTAGTGTCCTAGACCTTTCTGACAATATATAGTTTGTTATGTGAAGTTAATAATTTAAACTAAATATTGAAGTAAATGTACCGCCAGACATTGAGCAGCACATAAATGTTTCTTATTCACACTCTAGTCATTTATGAATCAATTACTCTTCTTAAATAAATGATTTTATAAAACAGTGATGAAATATTTATTTTAGAGTCTTAGACCTTTCTAACAATATAAGATTTGTCACAATAAGAAAATAATTCACATGCATAATATTGAGCCTCGTGTTAAAACACCGACAACCTTTAGTTTCATGTGTTCAGATTGTCATGTGTATGTGCGCCACCTTGTGGCCATTTTCAGTATTGAAGTTTGCTCAGTGTTGAGATTTAGATCTCATTCATCTCACAGCAGTATTTTGTCTATGGACTAAACTAATGGACTAGTTTCGGTTCACAACGCGAACAAACTTTGCTTTGAGAAATATAAACCTGTAAGTGTATTTACTATCTGTAAGCGTTCATATGATGTGTTAATATAATATAGATTGTTCAATCAATATAAAATCATTTTATATTCCCCCCTTTTTTATTTCCCCCCCTTTTTTTTTTTTTTTTTTTTTTTTCTTCTTCTTCCCGCTTCCCCCCCAAAAAAAAACCCAAGCAAAACTATCTTTTTTTTTTTTCCCCAACACAACGCTAACTGCAACAACAGTGTAACAAAGTTCAACAATTTTAACACCTAAACAAAACATGTCACAAAAGTTACCGTTTGGTTTGGGTTTGTCTTCGTTGTAAAGACACATGATATTTATGTTTTAAACTATTTTAAAAATCATAAAGCACTTTGTTCTTTTTTTAAGTTTTAAAAACATTTTATTTTAGTTGCCTGTTTTTTTAATATGGGGTGTGGTTTTTAAAAGGTTTTTAAAAGGTTTTTCTGCAACATTACCTAATTGTAACCAAAATACAACGTTGTTAAACCATTTAATGTCTCATAAACATCATTCTCATATGACTGATATGTAATACTGTATGTACAGGTATATGTCACAATAGACAGTAATACACACAATTAAAATATAAACTAGACGAACAAACCTGTGTCTCCTTTCTGACCTTTTTGACCAGCAGCCCCATCTTTACCATCTTTGCCAGCGGTGCCATTGTGTCCCTGTATGCTGGGGACTCCAGGATAAACATTTACATTTATGCATTTGGCAAACGCTTTTAACCAAAGTGACTTACATTTGCATGATCCTATACATTTGTCTCTAAGTGCAATCCTCTGGATCGAGCCCACGACCTTGATGTTGTTACCACCAAACTCTTCCCACTGAGCTGCAGGAAAGCTGCACAACTCTTCTCTGTCGCAGCTCATACATGCGGCCACAACTGCAGCTGGAGCAGCACAGAGACAGCAGGACTTTAACATCACCATCTTCTGCTCACTGTGGAAATAACAAGGTTTCTGTTTAAGCAGTATTTAAAGTGTCCACACTTGAGGGAGGGATTTACAATATATATATATATATATATATTTATTATGGTTATTAATTTAGTTTGATTATTAAAGTGATAATTGGCTTCAGTTTATAAAATGTTTATCAGTTTCCAAACATAAACAGTTATCAAATGATTGTTGAAATATAGACTTTTTCACATCTTGTTGTCTTGATGTGACTTCAGAAAAATGTGTAGATAGTTTCTCTCTCAACTATAATAAAATAAATGTAAATAAATAATAAAACAATAACAACATACTTTAGCTTGTTAAACTTTAAGTTTGTTGTTTAGTTTTTAAACCAAATAAAATGTTTGAAAGAATCAGTTTAAAGTCACATAATCAGGATTATCAAGTCAGATACAAATGTTGTGGACAGGACGGGTCTTGAGTTCAATCAGAATATAAACATTACAGCCGACCAATGAAATCACATTTACAGTATATGACATCACTTCAGGTATTTAGAGTTTTAAAGTTGTTATTAGATTTGCATTTAAATGAAACAGAAACTAATTTATTCAAGAATAATAAAAGGTAACAACATTTTATCATTAATCAATAGAAAAGGTAGTTATTAGAAAATAAATGTAATTTAATAGATTTTTTACATTTTTGAGACAAATCTCCAAATTGTCTTCTGGTCTGAGCCAGGTTTAATAAATTATAAGTTTATGAATTAAAGAGAAAAGTATAAATATGTGAACAAATACCTCAGGCATGAACAAGTGTCTGTTTTAATCAACCGTAATCACTATATGAATATCAATATCTAACAATGAAGAAACATTTCTCCATTTTTGGAAATAATCCAACATTTGATCATTTATGCGTAAAGGACTGGACATGTAGGCAGGTTGAAAAACCATATGCAGAAGTTTATTAAACAACAGTCCAGAAAGGGACGGTCAAAATACCAGGGAAGGTCTACAATCCAAATGATCAGTTCAACCAAGCAAACAAGACATATATGATTCTAAAGGATAAACCAAAAGAACAGCCAAACTATTGTCATCACATAAGACATGCAATGAATAATGATATAATGCTTGGTACACAGGTGAACTGGCAATACCATGACAATGGAAAGCATGGCCACATACAGTATACATGAGACAAATATATAAAATGTTGAGTGAATAGTAAGGTTTTAGTATTTTGGAGAGAGCTCCCCCTGGTGGTTGGATGTGCATCTGTCCCACACATACACATGTCAATAGTGCAGAAGATTGTGACACGTTCTATCAGATTTTTATTTCACATATGACATGATGTGAATCATTACAACCAACATCATCCCATTCCCCAGAATCCACCACGAGGGCACCACAGTCTTGTCCACCTTTATAGTCATCAGGCTGACCTGAACCCCACTTGGTAAAAGTCAAGAGCTGTCCATCAAGGTCCATAAACTGCCCTTCTCTTTTTCTGTCTGTGACTCCAATGAACACCTTCTTACCACTCAAACCACTGGCAACAGATAATCTTAACAAACCTTGGATTTCAGCATCATCTTTTGGCAAAACGATCGTTCCACCAGCTGCATTGCAGAACTTAATCCCCTGATCAAAACTGTCCAATAGGCCATCATAAATGTAATATTTCTGCCCAACCCTTCTAAAAGTATTAAATCCTGAAGCCTTCTCCATCATGGTCATTTTGGCAGTTAGCTGCTGGATCTCAGATTTGAGGGACATTGTGTCACTTCCAGGATGACCTGAAAATACATTTTATCAAGATGCTTTATTGATTTATAGGCTGATATTCTGGACCACAATTTATGATGTTTGATACCTGGCAAACCAATTAAACCATCGTGACCTCGTACTCCTCGGGGTCCAGGTGGTCCTGCTTTACCTGGCGGTCCTTGCACATCCATTCCTGTGACAGTAAAGCAAGCAAATGCCTGAATCTTTATCTCTCCCTCTGAAAAACACACTTAAACTCTCACACAAACCTGGCTCTCCCTTCTCTCCTTTAGGCCCAATGGCCCCGTCTTTTCCATCTCTACCGTCTCTTCCGGGCACACCATTGTGTCCAGGTGTTCCTGGTACTCCAGCAAGAGCAGGACAGTTCAGGTTCTGTGAACTCTGAGGTTCAGCTGCATGCAACAGTCCACACTGAAGCAACAGAAGAACACTGAGGTACAGCGCCGCCATCTGCTAGTGTACAGTGGAAAAACTTCAGAAAACCTTTCAAGAACCTGAAAACAAACAATGCTTCTGGGTAGATTATTTTGCATTGATCTTCCTAAACACAACCACAAACTGGTTAGAGCACAAAACATTTTTTTGGCATCTTGTGAAAGCTTTCTTACCAGTCCCAATGTGAGATTTAGCATTTATGTTACATAAAAGGGTTTTATTTTTTATCTGAATTTGTCTTTTCACCACCCACAATTTCATATTTATATCATACACGATGTCAAACCGATTTTAAATATATCAAATGAAAGCTCTCACTCAAGATTATCACTGTATATTTCCCTTATTTAACACTTTAGAGTAACACAACACAATAATTGTCAACTGAAGTCAAGTCAGCTTTATTTATATAGCGCTTTTTACAATGTTCATTATTACAAAGCAACATCTGTACAAATAAATTCCTCTATGCAGTGTTAATGAAATAAAACTATAAAATTCTAGCAGCCAGGCAAACATCAGAGCACATCTAGTAAATTCCTCTACGCAGTGGTGAGTTAAATCAAAACTACAAAATTCGAGAAGCCAGGCAAACAAACCCTCAGAGGGAAACCAGGCCTAACCAGCGGATCCCAGTTCTCCTCTGGCAAAAGCTGCAGCCTCTGCACAAGCTCGACAGTGCTGCACAACAAGGCAAAATAGATTATCATTATTAATCTAATAGCGGCTAAAATTTTGTAGTTGTCACGTCCTTTGTCCAGCTCTATCATCACAGATTTTGTCAGGTCTGGGTATGGACTGTGTCCTGCCCGCTCTGGTACCCTTGGAACAATGAGACTGGCTGAGAGTAGAGGACTGTTCTGCACTCTTCTGAAGCAACAAATGCATCAGTTGTTATTGGAAGTGTTCCTGGTTGCGGTTGATCTGACTAGTGCAGCCTAAACCTTCATAATATTTATATTATAATAGTGTAGTGTATGCAAGATTAGTCCCTAAAGACTACAAGAGGGCTGCCGTCCTCCGGGAATGATGAGATTTAAATATACAGGAAAACTAAACCAGACACAGGTGAAACTAATGATTGACTATATGAACAAACAGAACAATAAACAGAACCTGAACGTGACACTTATAGATTATAAATGTTATTTTTTCTGGAACAGAGAAACTGTTTGATACGGCACAAACATTTATATTTTTTGTATTGGTTTATTCGAATCAAACGCCAACTTCATGCTGCAATGCTGCACATTAGTCTGATTTGAAAACATATCGTCTCATAGTAAGGTAGACAGTCACAAGATACATACAGATATTCGGTGAACCATTTAAAAGCTTGGCATACTCTTTTAACAAAATTGCACGGATCAGATATTTACTGTCAACAGCTATATTACGCAATTATATTATCATGTAAATGTCTCATACAATTTACATTTCTTTCAGTAAACACATTATAAAGCATTCAGTATTCAAAGATGGTAGTTTCTTACATGACTGACTATAATAACTGTTAATTATGTGATGTGATGGAAATATCGATCAAATGAATAAACAAACATTCACTTTAAAATATTTCAGGTTTTATGTTGTTTTATGTTTGTGTTGTTTGGTACCGTTTCATTATTGTCAGCTAGAAATAACTTTCTAAACATACCTGGTTTAATGGAGCTGAGCTCAGATGATCGCCAGTGTCAGATGCATAAAAACACAAAATGGAAAAGGAAAGAGTCTTCTAGCTTTAAGTGTGAGAGGCTTGTGGTGAAATGATGATCTAAACAAACCGACTTTACTTTTAAGATGTGCTGCTTACACAACATGCACACGTCTGAAGATAAGCAGAGCAACTGTGTGCATGGCACCACAAGAATGAGACGAGAAACACTGAATGATACAAAGCAGATGGTTAAATTACGTATCAGTATTTTATGCAGTTTTTTATTAAGTACAAAGCTTATAAAATGCATATAGTACCACAGCGTTATGTTCTCTGACCTGAATCACAGTTTGTAAATGTCAAGAGATTCACTTCTGTGTCCACAAACTGTTCTTCTGTATATCTGACTTTTCTCCAATAAATGGATTTATCGCAATGTACTGAAAAAAAGTGAAAAACTGACCTCTTGTAATTGATGAAAATGTTTAAAGAAGAAAACCAGCTGTGCTTTATTTTCTTTTTTGTTGCTTTATTTTAGTTGATATGTTTTAATAGGCCTATATCATTTACATTGTAAATAGAGAATGTGAAGCTATGATATGGAGCATTGCATGCTGGGACAGCACCATCAGTTTTACAGGATCGCTCTCTGCTAGTCTTGTTGTTTTTGTTACCTGCATTGATATTGATTTACAATTTGGATTGAAGGAGCCGCTTCATCCAAAAGTAAGACCAACACAAGGTGTAAAAGCAAGTTTTGTGTGCTAGTCCACACACACACACACACACACACACACACACACACACAGAGATTGTTGAAATGGAGATTGTTAAGAGGAGGTTGAAGAGAAAAGTGATTCAGTTTAGATTCATGCGCAATGAAACATGAAGATACTGAGGAACAAACAGGTTACCCACATTTCAACAGTACAGCATATACAGATCCATAAACATTAAATACTCTGTCTATGTTTGTATCGTTGTTCTGTATCTAAGAAACACTGGCGGGGAATGGTCAGAGAATGATTGTATTTTTCTTTTAAAGAACATGAAACATCGCTAAACGAATGACGTTTCTCATTTAATTTTAGATCTGTTGGAACTGAGAGATGAAAGTGATAAACTGGAGTGAAAGAAACACGTCAGTTTCAGAAAACTCAAAATGTATAAACGGGAGAAACATCTTCTGGATGCTCGCAGATGACAGACACCTCTTCAAAAACAAGACACAAAACAAGAAAAGTCAAGAAATGTTTCACTTTTCCTGTAATTGTGAAGATGTTGTATCTGGTCATCTGTTACCGTCACATGTACAGATCCGCTGGTGCTTGCCAAAGCAAAACCTACGTAAAGAACATCTACCTAAAAATTGTAGATGAAAGGTAGAATTGCTTAACGTGAAGCTTTTTTAAGACATCTGAACATCTGAATTTTTTATAATTTTATCAAAAGATACCCTGCGGGGGTGTGAACTGAACTGGGTGTCCCTTAAAATAAGAGAACATAATAAGCATAAACCATGAGATCGTCCAATATAAATAACTAAATAAATGTTTACTTTATGATAGCAAGAAATGGGTTACAAAACCTTGACTTACTGACAGTCTGTTCATCCATTGAACTCATGCTCGACATAGAGATGGATGAACCTGTGGGAGTCTAAGACATAAATAAAATATCCAACACACGGAACGGTTCGGCACAATGGTGGAAAAGCGGTCAATGTTTGGGGGAGAGCAGGTCTACCAGTAAACATGGTTAAGATAATACAATACAATCTACCTGACAGCTCTAGAGCGCGGTGTGACTGTGGAAAGTAAAAACACAACACATAAAGTTTAGTCTTTTAGTTTAATAAGTGCAGTTTATTTCTCAAATTATGAAGCGTTAGTACCTGGTGATGTCACAGCCACTGGAAGAGTCATCCTTGGAGTACCTCTATATATGGAAAAACGTGAATTATGTGAATGTGTGTCATAACATACTGAAACAATATTATGGCCACACATATGATCATAGACAATAATCTGTGTTTACCCATTAATCTGAAACCTCCCAGGAGATGTCTGTGTGGGGCAAAACACATTAACATTAAAGAATGAGTCAAGAGCGAATACAACTAATGTAAACTGATATTTCTCACCCTCCTTTGAGAGAGAGGTTTCTTGAGCTCTTCATTCTCTCTTTTCAGCTCAGACACTTGCCTTTAATAAAACACAAATAGATAAAAATGCAGTTTTGAAGTATGACGTAAATATTTCAGATATTCAACAACAAAAGAGCACCTGTAGAGCTGATCATTGACATCTTTAAGCCTTCGCTCCAGCTCTGCAGACTTGCTTCTATAGAAAGCTATGACACGTTCCTTCTGCCTTTTCTGAAAAACGGCAACCTGAAACACGTCTGAACTTTCAATAGGTAGAATTGTGTTTGCTTAGGGCTTCATGTCAGTGTGGCATTTGATCATTTCATGTAGTCAAGTAAAAGAAAATAGAGATGATATTCAATATCATGTCGATTATAAATGAATCGTAATAAAGTACATTTAATAAGTAAGGGATAATGTACAGGCAGCCGGTTGTTATCGCAGAAATAAGCCCTGACAGTACGATCAGGTATCAGGTAGGAACAGACGGCTGCTTGTACATTATCCCACTTATTACACGGCTACTTGCCCCATGAGAAACATGATGAAATGTGATTTTGAAATATTTGATAAGCTCATTTTACCGAATGCAGACCTTCCACGTTTACTGTAAGAAACGACATTCAAATGTCACGAACAAGCGTTTGGTTTAATCATTTGTGAATATAATGTATGTTATTATAAAACGGTCAGTACTGATCCTTCATTCTGATTGGTTGAGCCGAGTTCCAAGGCGTAAGAAAATACCCCGATTTATTAACGGCAGACCGCATTACATAGCCTAAATATCACTTTATTGACTTAATTTTATGAAACATATGCTATGCATATAGAATAACAATTTTATAAAAGCAATGAGGCCCATGAAGCAGTGGGTAACAGTGCATTTTATAACAACTATGCATATATATATATATATATATATATTCATATTTAATTTGTCAAAAAAAACCTAGCAAAATGATTCGCTGCATCCGGGTGACCGTGTGTTATTAGTTTTGAGAGGTTGTTATATGGGAATAACAGACCTGCAAATGTCACGACTGGCCAATCAGAACCAAGCGTTCCAACGAGCCGTGTAATAAGTGTCTGATAAAGCGTGTGATACCTCTCTCTCGCCCACTTCACTTCCTGTGAACAGCTGTCCAAATAAAGCCAAAAACGCCACAAAATAAATCTTTAAAAAAAAATTACTGATACCTGTGCGATATGATCCAGTCGAGTCCAGCAGGAGTTTCACTGGATCTGTGAAATACATCTTTTCCTGCGGTTTCATCTTCACAATAATGAAAGGAATATGCAGGAAACAAGAGAGACGAGAAAAGCTGATAAATAAACAAAACCTTCACTTGGGCTGTCGACTGTTTTGCCAATTTGCAACGATTGTCCCCTGATAGCAAACTACACCTGACAGACGTCTGCATTCACATCTGGAAGACATTGTGTGCTCATCTGCTATACGTCTGATGTTAGATGTCACACAGACGTCTGTAATATATTTATCATTGAGAATGGATGTAAAACTGATATCAAGCAGATGTTTTTACACAGCAGATGTTTTCCAGATCTTTAGCAGATGTACCTGTGCTAGCAGGATCCTTTCCACACCAGGTGAACTCTGTCCATACAGCACACATAAACTCAATGAACTCTCAATAATATCATATATGGCAGTGGCTTTATCTATAGAATGAGGGTCGTTGTCAATGAATGTGTTGTTGGTTCATTGTCTGCATTTAGCATCACAACTGGGGCTGATCATTGTTCTGCTGTAGACGCAGTTTCTGGGTTTAGTTTGACTCACCTGGTCAGATATTGTCAGGTAGTTACAGTCGGCCTGACACACTCTGCACTGACCACTAAACTCTGGAAGACAAAATGTTTGTTACCCGACTAAAAAAGGTCTTAAATAAAAGTGAAAATCACATGTAACTGTTATTATACCAAAGTAAATCCCGCACTCACTTGTATTCATGCAGTCATGACAGAATATATGACCACAGCTGGACACTACAAATGGTTTCCCTCTTCTCAGAAAACAGTTATTACAGTGAAACCAATCCATGTCTCTGCAGGACCAACAAAACTAATTCTCATATTTACCTCAGACATGATTTCTTATATAATCGTCGTGTAAAGGTGAATGTCGCGTGTTAACACGTAAGAATGTTTAAGTTGGTATATATTTGTGTGAAGTGTTTAGCTGCAGTTCACAGAGTAACAGACCGAAACTGAAGCGAAACAAGTCCTGTCAGAACCGGCTCGACTCGAGTGACGTGTCGTTGAGTAAAGTCTCCAGTAGAGGTCGCCAACGCCTCACGATGCTATTGCTGTGTTTCGATTGCGTCATAGATCTACTTAACACACGCGGGTGTTTATAAAATGATTCATATTTACAACCATTTAAAGTCGCTCATTACTATACAAATAGCTATACATACTTTTATCAAGACAACAAAAATAAGTGGATTAAAAAATGTTGTAGTTAATCCATTTATGATTACATCATTCTAAACGGTTTATGCGACCGGCACCAGATTAAACACCATCTTTGTTTTCTTAACCAAACTAAATATGTCTCACAAAAGTATTATTATAATAGCAGTAAAACTACCACTGTAGTTCAGAAGCCAATTGGCCGCAGCGAAAGGAAACACTACACAACACACTGCGATGTGTGTGTGTGTGTGTGTGTGTGTGTGTGTGTGTGTGTGTGTGTGTTGAGCTCTTTCAAGGCTCCTCCTCCGTCCGTAGCTAACGGGAGAAAGTGAAACTGTTACAGCAGAAGACATTTTAAAGTGAGAAGAATCATCATTGTTATTACAGATAAGAAAATACTGTGAGTATCACATTTATTCAGTAGATTCAATCGCCTGTTTTACTTTATTTACATCGCGTTTATTGTTGTGTGTTGTTTTTTGTATTGAACTATTGCTCCTGTGTGACATATCGCTCATTGCTCCCTGAATTCTTCATAAGTCGCTTTGGATAAAATCATCTGCTAAATGACTAAATGTAAATGTTATTCTTGTCATTTGGAAGCGTGTTTATAAACAGTAATATGTGACTTGTTTGCCGATTCTCTTGTGAAAATACTCGATATAATGTCTAAGTGAAAGTGGAAAGATTCATTCCTGCACTATTTTCTGGCAACAGACCAAGTCCCCCCCCCCCCCCTTTGGGGCCCAAACCCAAGGGGGCAACAAACACAAAACAACACAACCCCCAACACCACACCACCCCCCAAACCCAAACAAGGAAAAGCTAAGGGGGAACGCTAAACCGAAAATTAAAAGGGAGAAGGATATCAGGAACGCAGACAATTTAAAATATAGACCGAAAATAGGCAATTTATTTACGCTAGTAAACGTTAGCAACTAGTCTGCTAGGCACCGCCCGTCAACGAGGACAGCTCAGGGACCCGTTTCAATAAGGAGGTTCAAGCAACACTGAGTTAAAATATGAACTCTGAGTTGATTTACTCAGATAATCGCTACTCTGAGTTTTCTGTTTCAGAACAGCTGGTTTCAATGAGTTCAATCCACTCTGAGTAAGTTCACTCTGGGTTACGCGTGTTCATCGCGGCTTTAAAAAGACATCATCAATTGAGCGAAGATAACACGATTCACCATGGCAACGGCACGTGACAAAAAGCGCTCCGTTTATTTCTCGCCAATAGAATAGGAGGCACTGTATATATATATATATATATATATATATATATATATATATATATATATATATATATATATATATATATATACCTACGATTTTTGTCATGTAGGTGCAATCCTTCTGCAATAAAAAGAACATGGCAGCAGCTGAAAATGAAATATAAAAACATCCTTCAGTCCGGTGAGTTTAAATTCTCTTGCTAGTAGGATGCCTGACTGGGAAATGTTTGATATATTTAACAAACTGGCCTTGAAAGTTATGAGGACATGAGAACCGAGCACTGTGGCTGTAGAAGACAGAAAACTGGCCATGCTTGCCCCTGCTCCAGATATGTGTAACGGAGGCCAGCTAGTGAAGAGTCACTCCACAACCAACAGAGACGCTCTACTGACAGTCGCAATAGGGACTACGGTCGTTAGGCTCCTCGTTAGAGCGCCCGTCTCTCATTCGGACCGATGACGGTTTGAAGCTCGCGCAGAACGGGGCGAGTGGGACCTTTTGAATGTGCACCCAATCACAATGAGAAATCCTAAAGGGTATTTGAATTATTATCTAATTCCAGAGGTGGCAGCAAGACCACATTTATTTGATCAGCCTAATTCAGATAGACGTTCACCATTCACCTGCAGTCCTATGAAACTCCTCTTTGATGGCTCTCAAAGGAAACTTAACACAAATGTATATAAAGTGCTTGAGAGTGATGCACACTTTTCTTACTGCTCTACATACAGTTGCCTTGCTAACGTGTTCTGCATCCCCCGTGTTATATAGAAAGCTTCCATTAGCAAAGAAACGTAACAGAGAATCTGCTCAGATGTAAGAGCGCGACCACGACGGGTGAGGTTTGTGATGTAAGGATGAAGCAGAGTGTGGATATATTTAATGGACTGTAAAGAAAAACGGCATCGCTCAAATAAAGAATCCTCCGGATATGATAAAACATCCAAACGGGGCTTCACCATATATACTCTCCCGACGTAAATTTAACTCTCTCTGAATGAACGGACGTCTGTGTAACTTGTGCGCGATTAAGGAAAACGAATGAAAAAACGAACGGCGAAGGCAATTTCAACACCGCTCGCGCTTCGAAAAGGGGCGGAGATTGTAACAAACCTCGGGTTAGTGGAATAAAACCTGCTGCCGACCAGGTTAGGTTCACAGAGTAGGTTACTATGGTTACTCACTCTAAGTATAAGATACCTTGATTTCTGAAACGGGCTTGACTTACCCCGCGGTCACGGGTTTGATATACCTCACGTTCTGAAACTGAAAACCCAGAGTATCCTGTTTTCTGGGGTTAACTAACACTGAGTTTGCACTTACCCTACTTTCTGAAACGGGTCCCAGCTAGCCAGAACATTTCTTCACTGCTGGCTCGAGCTAATGTTCACAGCCCCGAGAGCGAAGAGCCCCAGCAGCATCTTCAACCGAAGACCTGGATTCTGCTGCGAGTGCGATCAGTGAGTGAAGCGGTGATGAGTCTCGAGTCTAACCGCATCTGAACCGCTCGAGTCTGCGAGCAGCACCTGTTTCACATTCAAAGTCCAGAGAAATGCTCGTGTGAGATGTGTTTGCCAAATGAAATCAAGCATTTCAAATGTATACATGCTCTTCCCCATTATTTAGGATTGAAATTCTTTTTTTTTCAACCCTTTTTCCAAATTTCCCCTCTTTTCTTTTTTTTTAAAAACCTTATTTTTTCCTCCCAATTTTTTTTTTTTTAAACACAGATTTCAAATTTTATTTCCTACCTTTCCTTTAATCTATGATTTCTTTTAAAATGAGCTGAGGACCAAAACTTGATTCTACACTGTAAAAACAAACAAGTTAATTCAACTTGAAATAATTTGTAACCTGGCTGCCTTAAAATATTGAGTTCAGTATGCTAAAAAACTTTAGTTGTTGACACATATTAAGAGTTCTTTGAATTAAGAATCAATAGTTGGGGTTAAAATGGTTAAGTGTTATCAACTTCATATTTTTTTTGACCAACAATTGTGGCAATTGGACCAACAAGAAAAGAAAGTTGCCGAAACCTAAATTGGAGTAAAAAGAACATAGAATTTGTAAGACCAACAAATGTTTAGTTGTTAAAACTAAGTATCTGGTTGCATACACTTATAATTATTAGTTGTGCAAACTAGATAAAAGAAACAGCTTGTTGAATTAACTTATCTTTTTAAGGCAGCCAGGTTACTTTTTCCAAAATTAGTTTATCTTACTTGGAATGTTAAGTTAATTCAACAGGTTGAACAGTACTGCATAAAAATGACTTCCGGACATGGAATAACAAGCAGAATGTTATTTTATTTCATTTAAATTTCCTTTATAAGGTATATTTTAACATTGACATTTCATATTAGCATGCTACTTATGCAAACTAGTGCATACATAAAGAAATATAAAAGCTTACTGCCTTTAATTGCTGCTAAATTTGAACAAATACATTAAACAAAAACATGTCTCTCGTTACAGAAGTTAAGTGTTCGAACAATGAAGACGGTATAAATATTACTATAAAGCAGCTATCTAACTAACCAACCAAAGCTAGAAAGTTCAAGAAAAACACTAACTGACATTACACTTCTTGAAGCAGCCTGTTGCGCAGTCCATGAACCTTTGCAGAACAACTGCCACTGCCAATGCCCATGAAAACTTTTTGTATCACCTCAAATGTATACTTAAGTGTCTTGGGATAGTCTATGTCTAGACAGTAAAGAAGACCCATGAGTGTAGCAAAGGCATTTGCAACATCTTCCAGGTCATGTTGGATGATCTGCTCCTCCAGAACCACGGCAACATTCACCATTTCCTTTGCCAGCAACGCTTGGCTGCCTCCCTCAGTAATAATGAGAATGCCAACATCAACTCCTTTTGTTGCATCTTTTTCTGAAATGGCATCCTAAGAACAAATGAACAGAAATATTTGTATTTAAAGACGTATAATACCAAATTGAATCTGCTACCCTATTGGAAGAGAAGGGACAAATGCAAAACTGAGGATTTCCTGTACATTTTAAATTAATCCACAATTTGAAATTCATTGCAAACTGCCCAATCTAAGTTAAAAAAAAAGAGGTCTCGGTTTCCCACCGCAGAGTTTTGCTGTGAGCAGCAGGTAAAAATCATTTTCAACTAACTTTTCAGTCCGCACTTGCCAACTGTATTAACCAGTTTTACAAAATGAGCAAATCTCAATCATATCCTGCGTTCTCTTGTGGTTTACGGAGCTATAAATGATTCGCCGATATCTTATATTCGCTAGTGACTGAATTGTTTTACCTGTTCAAATGAGTCATTCGTATCACATATGCGTTTATACTGGCGAACACGTTGTGAACAGTATAACGCTAATTAAATGAAACAACTGCACATTATAAAACGTTACAACGATGTACAGCACGTTTTACAATTTCAAGAAAATGAACGTACTTTGATGAAAAAGAATTAACCTAAACTGCCGTGAAACACAGCTACTTATAGCTCTTGTTCTGCGACTCTTCAGCGCCTCACTGGTGCTGATAAAGAAACAGCGCCTCCATTGTGGCGTAATGCCGCAACTACAGTTACAAATGACAGTCTGTTGATCGTCCCGATATAATTTTCGCAAGAGTGTGAGACGGAGGCGGCTTCTTATTTTTTATGCAGGAAAACCGTCGATGACATATTTCAATAACAGGATGCCACGTCCGTAAAATGGCAGTGAGCACACACAAAGAAGCATAACCATGAAGGCACTTCACGGAACTCTGCTCGTTAACTTGGCGAGGACAAGCGTATTTGTCAAACCCTGGAACATGTTCAGCGTCCTGTATACCTTAACAGTGACTTTTACAAATACTATCTGGATATACATTTTTCCTCAAGAACTCATATAGAAGTCAGCCACGGCGCATGGTCACCTGTGTTCTGTGTTGTGAGGCAGGCTCCGCGGGTTTTTTGCAGGGGCCGCTGACTGATTAGAGGCCCTATGGATTTGGCCCTATGTCCTCATAAAATCACAAACAAATTGGCAAATATGAAATACAAAGTTTAGTTCTCTTCACTGTAACTAAAATATAATAATATATATATAAATAAACTGGATGTGGTCACAACTGAATAGCCTACAACAATAGGTGAACGAATTAACTAGTAAAATAATAGCTTATTCGTAATACTAAGAACATACATGTGCAGGGTTCTGTAAACACCTTAACGTGGACTTTCACAAATAACAAGATATAAATTTGCACTTACCACAAAAAATGGAAGCTTCTCGTCAGTTATAGCGCATGGTCGCCTCGCCTCTGATCCGTGTGTATTTTTGATAGGGTTTCCTGACGCAATTATGCAGGGGTGAAGGGTGAGTGACGCGCGCTGCTGACAGGCTCGGTGGGCGGGGTTTCCATGCCACTCAGACAACTGAGAAATCTTTGTTGAATAAACTAGTCTGATTAAACGGATTAGTTGGACACAGGTAAACTTAATATCCTAAGTACACTCAACATTTTAGTTGCATATACTTAGGAAAAAAAGTTGAATCAACTAAATCCTCAAATCCTTTTTTACAGTGTAATTTTTTTTTTTTTTTTTTTTTTTTTTTCTTTCCTCTTTTTTTTTTTTTTGTTTTTAAAAATATGGTTTTTATTTTTTTTTTTTTTTTTTTTTTTTTTTTAACCCATTTACACACGGATCTCCGCTTTTTTTTTAAACCCCAAAAAAAAAACAAGAAAAAAAAAAAAAAAAAAAAAAAAAAAAAAAAAAACAGAAAGAAACCCAGAAACCACTCCCGGGTAACCCCGTTTTAAAAAACTTAAAATGGGAAAAATGTGTAATATGTGCTGCTCCTGATCTTAACGCGTCCCAACCTTCCTAAAGTTAATTTTAACAACCTTTTGCTTTAACTTTAATTTCTGTGCAGCTTGCAATCTGAATTGAGATTTTACTGTTAAACATTACCTTTGCATTTAACAAATAACTGACGCCAGCTAGCTGTTACTTTCTTTACTATCTTTCTTTAGATATTGAGCTGTAGTTTATGGTTTATTTTGACATGACGGTGGTTAATACTTTCTCAGTATCAGTTAACATTAGCAGTCAGTGCAGTGCACACATGGTAGGTGAACAATTCCTGTTCAATATTTCTGAGTTCTGATACAAAAGCCTTTAAGTGCCATCTGACATTTTGTTCTGGTTTAAAGAAGTGTATAACACAGTATTTTTATTTGCAGAATCAATGTTTGCTCAATCAATGAGTCTCTCCAGAGAGTTTAAAAGGTGAGATGATTAAAATATTTTAATATACAAATTCGTCCTTTTTAACTGTAGTTGAGAAACGTGTTACATGTGTTTGGTTTGTCTGATAGCTGTCAGAGTTTATACTTTAAACTACTTTGTGAAGATTCACTTCCTGCAAACTAATTCATTAAAAAAATTAATATTGGGTGGGGGGGGTTTGTTTTTTTTTTTTTTTTTTTTTTTTTTTTTTTATTTTTTTTTAAAAAAAGAGGGTTTAACCCCCCAAAAAATAAAATTTAAACCCACAAAAAAAAAAATAAAAAATTTATATTTCCCCCTCAGAGAGGTTTTAAAAGGTGGGACAACAGACAGATTTAGTTTTTTGCTTCAAACAGGGATACATGAGATTGTAGCTAAATTTATGTATAAAAAAAATATTACATGAACGCAATAGTGGTCTTTACAAATATGTTGAACTATAATAATTTATCTTAGCAGAAATTACTTTTAACTTAGTTTTCTGAGCCTGCATGAGAAATAACGTCTCGGTTACGTCTGTAACCTCGGTTCCCTGATGGAGGGAACGAGACGTTGTGAGAGACTGACTGGGGTTTGATCTTGAGAACCTACCTTCTCCGAGATAATTAATTATAAAACGCCAATGGGCTTGGCGAATGGCACGCGCACGCCAGTCTCCGCCCCGTGCATACGGGTATAAAGGAAGATGGCGGCGGTCATTCACTCACCCTTTGTACTGAGGAACCTGGAACGTTCACTGCAGTGATTCGGTGCAGCGTTGTGGCATGAAGTCACAACGTCTCGTTCCCTCCATCAGGGAACCGAGGTTACAGACGTAACCGAGACGTTCCCCTTCAGTCGGTCTCTCGACGTTGTGAGAGACTGACTGGGGATCAATCTTAAACGCCACAGCGCTTACACCGACATCACAACCTCTAGCGGAGCGACCCTGACTGGGCCAGCGAGTCACAAGAGTGCTACCGCGAGACGTAATCTTCCAGCCACATAGTATTGGTCATACTGAGAAGCCTCTACTGACGGCCTCACAGACAGTGGCGTACGCCTCTAGTAGCGAGGAGCTGTCCGGAGCCGAACACTGGGGAAACACTGCTCTCCTCTTAGAAGAGTGTGTTACGGAGGCCACATCCTACCTGGAGGGGAGGTTACATGTGGAGATACTAACATGGTCTCCCCGGCGGGGAGAACATCATGCGGAAAGGTGTTAGCCCGAATAGGGGGACAATCCAGGTGGGATACCACCGGCGGGGAGGTCACAGATTCGCCAATCGGGAATCCTGAGTGAGGAAGTCAACACACGGGACGACCCAGAGGGGAGTCACTACGTATGGGGCACTAGTCCTATACAGGGGTCTGCCTGAGCAGGGAAGACTCTACCTATAATGGACCTGGTTCTAACAGACGGCTCCGCTCAGTCTGTTACCAAGTGCAATGCTTAGTGATGGATGGAATGCCTATACTTCGCCCGAGAGGGGAAAGTAGGGAGGCTAATAACGCACTAGTCTCACCTGGACAGGGGAGAAGGCGCTTTCGCAGGCGTACGCCCAGAACAGGAGTCCGTCCTACACGCCGGGGGCGTTGAGGACATGGGCTGCTACTGGTTCCACGCGAAGATTGTAAAACCTTGCGAAGGTACTGGGCGTAGCCCAACCCGCAGCACTGCAGATGTCTGCCAGAGAGGCGCCTTGTGCCAGTGCCCACGAGGAGGCCACACTCCGAGTGGAGTGGGCCCTCACTGCAAGCGGGCACAGACGATCTTGGGACTGGTATGCCACCGTGATGGCACCCACAATCCAGTGCGCCAATCTCTGTTTGGAGACAGCCCCCCCGGGTGCTGTCCTCCGTAACAGACAAAGAGCTGCTCGGAGCTTCTTAGGCTCCGTGTGCGGTCCAGATAGAGGCGCAGCGCGCGTACTGGACACAACACATTAGAGGTTGGGTCTTCCTCCCTTGCGGGGAGCGCCTGCAGGTTCACCACCTGGTCCCGGAAGGGAGTGGTGGGAACCTTGGGCACGTACCCGGGCCGGGGTCTCAAGACAACGTGAGAATCGCCGGGCCCGAACTCTAGGCACCCTTGGGACACGGAAAATGCCTGTAGGTCCCCCACCCTCTTGATAGAGGCGAGCGCCGTCAGGAGTGCAGCTTTCATCGACAGATGAGGGAGACTGGCAACTCCGAGGGGCTCAAACGGGGCCGTACCAAGGCCCTGTAGGACCACGTTAAGGTCCCAAGAGGGTACAGAGCGCAGTCGAGGTGGATTCACCCTTCTCGCGCCCTTGAGGAACCTGGTGACCAGGTCGTGCTGACCGAGAGACTTACCCTCCACAAGATCGTGATGTGCGGCAATGGCCGCAACATACACTCTCAGTGTGGAAGGGGAGAGATTACTCTCAAGTCTCTGCTGTAAAAAGGCCAGCACTGACCCGATCGGGCAATTCCGTGGGTTCTCCTCCCGGGGAGAACACCAGGACGAAAAGAGGCGCCACTTATAGGCGTACAACCGCCTAGTGGCAGGGGCTCTAGCCTGCAGAACAGTCTCCCTGACCGCTACCGGCAAGCCCCTTAGGGCCTCCTCGTCCCGTCCAGGGGCCAGGCATGGAGTTTCCAGAGACCTGGGTTGGGGTGCCAAACCGTGCCCTTCCCCTGCGACAACAGGTCCTTCGACAGGGGAATGGGCCAGGGGGGGGCCGTCGTCAGATCTACCAGATCCGAGAACCAGGTCTGGTTGGGCCAATATGGCGCCACTACCAGAACCTGATGCCCCTCTTCCTTGACCTTGCACAGGACCTGTGCAAGGAGGCTCACTGGGGGGAAGGCGTACTTCCGCTTGTCCCGCGGCCAGCTGTGTGCTAGGGCATCCGTGCCGAGGGGACCCTCGGTCAGGGAGTACCAGAGCGGGCAATGGGTGGAGTACGGGCAGGCAAACAGGTCCACCTGTGCTTGACCGAACCGCTCCCCTATGAGCTGGACTGCGCGGGGATGGAGCCGCCACTCTCCGCGGGGAGTGCCTTGACGAGAGAGCGCATCGGCTGTCTGGTTCAGGTAGCCCGGGAGAAACGTGGCCCGCAGGGACTTCGTCACCTGCTGACTCCAGAGGAGGAGGCGTCGGGCGAGTTGCGACAACTGCCGTGAGCGTATGCCGCCCTGGTGATTGATGTACGCCACAGCAGTCATGCTGTCCGACCGGACTAGCACGTGTTTGTCCTGCACGAGGGGCTGGAGCCTCCTCAGTGCCAGATGGACTGCTAGCAACTCTAGGCAGTTGATATGCCACCGCAGTCGGGGACCCGTCCAGTGACCCGATACTGCGTGCCCGTTGCACACCGCACCCCACCCTTGCAGGGAGGCGTCTGTTGTTACTACGACACGCCTCGAAACCTGTCCGAGCGGGACCCCCGCTCGGAGAAAGGTCAAGTCTGACCAGGGTAAGAGAGTGCGAAGGCACTGCGGCGTTACCGTAATCCGCCTGGTGCCGGTGTGCCACGCCGTCCAGGGAACCCGACTCTGCAGCCAGTGCTGAAGCGGCCGCATGTGCATCAACCCGAGAGGGATTACCCCCGTCGAGGACGCCATGTGCCCCAGGAGCCTCTGAAAGTTCTTCAGCGATGTCGAGGGATGCTGACTGATCAACCTCAGACAGCGCAGCACTGACTGTGCACGCTCGTTGGTGAGACGTGCTGTCATACGGACAGAGTCTAGTTCCAGCCCCAGGTAAGAGGTGCTCTGCGCGGGGGAGAGCTTGCTCTTCTCCTGGTTGACCCGGAGGCCTAGACGGTCTAGGTGCCGAAGCACAAGGTCCCTGTGCGTGCACAACACATCTCGCGAGTGTGCCAAGATAAGCCAGTCGTCGAGATAGTTTAGCACTCGCACGCCTTGCTCCCTGACAGGAGCTAAGGCAGCCTCCACTAGTTTGGAAAAAACCCGTGGAGACAGGGCCAGACCGAATGGCAGGACCCTGTACTGATACGCCCTTCCCTCGAACGCGAACCGTAGGAACGGCCGGTGTCGGGGGAGAATAGAGACGTGAAAGTACGCGTCCTTCAGGTCGATTGCCACGAACCAATCCTGGTGACGTACCGAGCCCAGGATGCGTCTCTGCGTCAGCATTCTGAACGGCAGCCTGTGCAGGTGCTTGTTCAGGCGACGCAGATCCAAAATGGGCCGCAGCCCCCCGCCCTTTTTGGGCACGATGAAGTACGGGCTGTAAAACCCCGACGACATCTCGGTTATAGGGACGGGTTCGACCGCACCCTTCGCCAGAAGGGCGGCGACCTCCTCCCGAAGCACGGAAGCATTCTCTCCTCGCACCGAGGTGTACAGAATGCCCCGAAACTTGGGGGGGCGCCTGGCGAATTGGATCGAGTAACCGAGACGGACTGTCCTCTCTATCCAGTGTGACGGGCTGGTGCGCTGCCAAGCGCCCAAGAACCGCGACAACGGGATCAGAGGGACAATCTGCTTCACCATGCTGGGGAAGGCTGGTTCGGTGGCTGATAGTGCAGTCACCTCGCACAGGGGGACCCCCCGGGAGGATGACGGCTCTGTAAGTTTACCTGCTTCAGGCGGCCTGACGCAACGTCCGGGGGAGATTGCAGTCGGCGGCCCAATCCATCCAAGACACCGTCTGGACGAGAGTGCTGTGGAGGAAAACCCAGGGGAAATATCTCTCTTTGTGAGTAAGTGGGTGCCGGGCCCTGAAAAGGGCCCGGACTTGATGGAGACGCGGCAGGCAGCGTCCTTCCCCGATCCAGCGTTGGAAAGGCCGGGATCGGACCCAATGAAACTTCCCCCAGGTTCGTCCCGTCAGGGCCGCTTAGCAGAGCTCTTGGTGGACTGCTGACGGGGGACAGATGCCTTCTTCCGTGGGGCTCGACGTCTCTGGCGGGTCGTCCTATGGGAGGGTCCTGGAACCGGAGGTGCCGCCGCGGAAGGGCGGGGCTGTTGGGAAACAGACTGCGGCCGAGAACGTGACGACCTGCTGGTGGCCACGTCGCGGCGCGGCAGGATCTGCTTGATCGCTTCGGTCTGTTTCTGAACCGCGGAGAACTGCTGCGCTATGTCCTCCACGGTATCACCGAACAGCCCGGCTTGCGAGATGGGTGCGTCTAGAAGGCGGGCCTTCTGGGCGTCGCTCATCTGCGCAAGGTTGAGCCACAGATGCCTTTCCTGGACCACCATTGTGGACATCGACCGACCCAGGGCGCCCGCCGTGGCCTTCGTCGCCCGTAGCGCGAGGTCTGTGGCAGTGCGCAACTCACTCATGCGAGTTGGGTCGGGCTTCCCGCCATCTAAATCCTTCAGGACTTTCGCCTGAAAGACCTGGAGGATCGCCATAGCATGGAGAGCAGAAGCGGCCTGTCCAGCAGCACTGTAAGCCTTCGACACGAGTGTCGAAGAGAGCTTACATGCTCTGGACGGGAGTCTAGGTCGACCCCTCCAAGTGGCAGCCGTCTGCGGGCACAAGTGGCCCGCGACCGCACACTCCACCCGGGGAACGTCGACGTAGCCCCTAGCCGCTCCTCCATCCAGGGAAGCCACAGCCGCCGAACCCTCCTGCCTGATACGCGCCGAAAAGGGCGCATGCCAGGACTTGGAGAGCTCTTCATGCACTTCCGGGAAGAACGGTACCGGGGCGGGGCGCGGCTTTTGACCACGCCCCGACCCCAGAACCATGCATCCAGCCGCGAGCGTTTCGGGGAGGGTGGAGCCACACACTGCAACCCGATGCACGCGGCTGCCCGAGAGAGCATGGCCGACATCTCTGCGTCCGTCTCCTCTGGCACTCGACTGCCTGACGACAGGAGATCAGAGGAGTCTTCCGCATCAGATGCCAGCAGGCAGCTGTCCGATGCAGCGACAGAAATGGAGTCATCATCCCTATACGGAGTCTTTCCACTATGAGACGGCTGTCTGCCGCTCATAGGGGACAAACCAGGTGAGCGTGCCGGGGTATGGATGGTCCGCGAGCGTGTAACTGACGGAGCGACATCCATAGGAATTCCCGAATCACCCCCGCCGCTCGCCAAAGCGATCAACCGTGCCGAAACAGCGGCTGAAGACGCCTGGGAAGCAGACGGGGTGGTGGCAGCGCTCGAAAAGAACGTAGCCAACCGTGACCGCAACACCCTGATTGCCATGTCCGCACACGCTGGACATGCCGAATCAGTGAAACCTGCTTCAGCATGCTTGAGCCCCAAGCAAGTGACGCAGGTATCATGGCCGTCAGACTCCGGGATGAGTCTGCCGCATCCGAGGACACAGCTACGAGACATATTCGTAGCCGGAGGGACTTACCTCTAAGGGTCTGTAGCCTTCTGCCGAAACGCCCAGGGGAAGTCCACGAGAGGAGAAGTCCGCTGCTCCGCGTCGTAAATCCAGCAGGAAAAAGTTTCTCGAAGTCGAGTAAGGTGCGTTGCATACACAAAGCACACAGGTTCCGAAGAACAAAGGATGAGTGAATGACCGCCGCCATCTTCCTTTATACCCGTATGCACGGGGCGGAGACTGGCGTGCGCGTGCCATTCGCCAAGCCCATTGGCGTTTTATAATTAATTATCTCGGAGAAGGTAGGTTCTCAAGATCAAACCCCAGTCAGTCTCTCACAACGTCGAGAGACCGACTGAAGGGGAATCTTTGTTCATATATCCTATATTTATTCTAATATATTATACAAATTTATCACATTACTGATACATTGCATAAACTCATAACATAAATGTTGTTTTAGTTTGACTGGTGGAGAATCTCCTAAACCCAGCTGTGTGTCCATGAAGAGTGAAGCATCAATGGATAATCCACTTGACTTCAGTTCAGGAGACTGTGATGATCCAGATGTGAGGTGAGAACAGTCTGATGGTTTAGACGAGTAAATCACTTCATCAGTCTTTATTCTCTGATCTGAGTCTGTGCTGTTGATGTTACTGCAGATATTCACTGAACACTTTACTGACAGATACACACATTAATCCAAGTGTTCACTGTATGAAACACATATTTCATTTATTGTTACATTACAGAAAAACAACAAATGTCTCAATCAAAGGGAAGCACATGGAGTCTGTTTACCAGGTGAGTGTGTGTGTGTGTGTGTGTGTGTGTGTGTGTGTGTGTGTGTGTGTGTGTGTGTGTGTGTGTGTGTGTGTGTGTGTGTGTGTGTGTGTGTGTGTGTGTGTGTGTGTGTGTGTGTGTGTGTGTGTGTGTGTGTGTGTGTGTGTGTGTGTGTGTGTGTGTGTGTGTGTGTGTGTGTGTGTGTGTGTGTGTGTGTGTGTGTGTGTGTGTGTCTGTGTGTGTGTGTCTGTGTGTGTGTGTGTGTGTGTGTGTGTGTGTGTGTGTGTGTGTGTGTGTGTGTGTGTGTGTGTGTGTGTGTGTGTGTGTGTGTGTGTGTGTGTGTGCGTGTGTGTCTGTGTGTAAAGTTGAGAAATGGATGCAAAGCAATTACTGTGTTTTGCTTTGATTAACAATCATTTATTTTACATTCGTTTTATTAACATTCAATATCATGTTTCATTCACAGTTTATTCAGAAATGTAGATGCTCTTCTTCAAATGAAGCTTTAAAATAATTTTACCCCAAAATATGTTTCTAAGGCCAAAATCAAAGCTGTATGTTTAAGGGGCGTTTCATTAGAATCTTTTACTGTCAGTCGTACTGCAGCTTTACACAGATTACTGTTATTATTACTGATGATTCTGAAACATGTTTAGATGTTTAGTTTCAAACTGATTCATTGTAGTAAGAAGTCACGATCATATTGATTTGAAATAGATCTCAGTGTGTTATCAATGCTGATGTGTATTTGATGCTTTGAGAATCATTTGAAGGCAAAATATGAATTAAAGAAAATATGATTTTGTTTGTGTAGTTTTGATGTGTGTTTATAGTGTTTAAATGTGTTATAGGTTTCATGAAATGAGGTTCAAGCTGTTTAGAAAAAAACTGTGTTCACTAAAATGAGGATTAAAACCTTTTTCTGCCCTCATAAGAAAACTAAATCATGTGTGTTTGAACAATGTTTTCAGGAGCTTGAGCACAAACTCATCTCTCTGATGAAGAAAGAGCTGAAGATCTTCAAGAGTCTACTGAGTCCAGATTACCCATCATGCTCTGAGAGAGAAGAGGAGGATGATGAAGATCAGGTCAGAGTCAGAGAGATGTTTCTGAAGATCACACTGAACGTCCTGAGGAAGATGAAGCAGACAGACCTCGCTTACAAACTACAGACCAGTAAGAGCTCTCAGTCATGTGACTATGACATCACTTTACCTTCAGACGAACAGACACAGTGTCTGTATTTACTGATGATTATTAGTGAAAATACATTTACAGTTAATAAATCAACAGAATAGAACCATGAAGCTTTTTGTGTTCATCTAATGTCATGATCATCAAAATCTTAAAACACTTATTAGGTCAAATATATATATATTTTCTAATCGTAAACATGTATTTTTATTTATATTTGCCTTTGTTTATCAGAATTGGCCCCTTTATACATGAAGAAACACAAATCCAGACTAAAAGAGAAATTCCAGAGAATGAATGAAGGAATCTCAAGTCAAGGAAGCTCAACACTTGTGAATGAGATCTACACAGAGCTGTACATCACAGAGGGAGGGAGTGAAGACATCAATAATGAACATGAGGTGAGACAGATTGAGACGGCATCCAGAAGATCAGAGACACAAGAAACACAAATCAAATGTAATGACATCTTTAAAGTCTCACCTGAACTAAACAAACCCATCAGAAGTGTGCTGACTAAAGGAGTCGCTGGAATTGGAAAAACAGTCTCTGTGCAGAAGTTCATTCTGGATTGGGCTGAAGAAAAAACAAATCAAGATCTTCACTTCATATTTCCACTTCCTTTCAGAGAACTGAATCTGATCAAACAGACAAATATCAGTCTGATGGATCTTCTTCATCAGTTCTTCACAGATACAAAAGAACTGAGATCGACAGACTTTGATGATTATAAAGTTGTGTTTATCTTTGATGGTCTGGATGAGTGTCGTCTTCCTCTAGATTTCTCAAAGAATCCGAGTTTGTTTGATGTCAGAGAATCAGCGTCAGTGGATGTGCTGCTGACAAACCTCATCAAGGGGAATCTGCTTCCTTCTGCTCTGATCTGGATCACCTCTCGACCAGCAGCAGCCAATCAGATTCCTCCTGAGTGTGTTGATCTGATCACAGATGTACGAGGATTCAATGACCCTCAGAAGGACGAGTATTTCAGGAAGAGAATCAATGATGAGAGTCTGGCCAACAGAATCATCACACACATGAAATCATCCAGAAGTCTGTACATCATGTGTCACATCCCAGTCTTCTGCTGGATTTCAGCCACTGTTCTCCAGAGAATGTTGAGTGAAGCAGAGAGTCCAGCACAGATCCCCAAGACTCTCACTCACATGTTCACACACTTCCTGATGTTTCAGATCAAACTGAAGAGTCAGAAGTATGATGGGAAATGTGAGGTAGATCTTCAGCAGGCTAGAAAGAGTCTTGAGTCTCTGGGAAAACTGGCTTTTCAACAGCTGGAGAAAGGGAACCTGATCTTCTATGAGGAGGATCTGAGAGAGTGTGACATTGATGTCAGAGAAGCGTCAGTGTACTCAGGAGTTTGTACTCAGATCTTCAGAGAGGAGTTTGGACTGAACCTGGGGAAGGTGTTCAGCTTTGTGCATCTGAGCGTTCAGGAGTTTCTCGCTGCTTTATTCAAGTTTCTGTCATTTCTTCAGCAAACATCAGGATACTTCAGCAGATTGAGATCAAACATGAGTGATTTACTGAAGAGTGAAGTGGACAAGGCCTTACAGAGTGAGAACGGACACCTGGATCTTTACCTCAGATTTCTTCTGGGTCTCTCACTGGAGTCCAGTCAGACAATCTTACGAGATCTGATGACACAGACAGGAAGAAGCTCTGACAGTAAACAGGAAATAGTCGAGTACATTAAGATGAAGATCAGAGAGAATCTCTCTCCAGAGAAATCCATCAATCTGTTCCACTGTCTGAATGAACTCAATGATCATTCTCTAGTGCAGGAAGTACAAACATATGTGAACAGAGGAGATGAGTCTAGTCTTGCTGGAGTCCGTCTCTCTCCTGCTCAGTGGTCGGCTCTGGTGTTTGTGTTACTGAACTCAGAAGAGAAGTTGGATGAGTTTAATCTGAGGAAATATGATCGATCAGATGAATGTCTTCTGAGGCTTCTGCCAGTGATCAAAGCATCCAGAACAGCTCAGTGAGTCATTTACCTGCAGTTTCACCTGAACATCTAACAGTCCACATTACTGTAGTTAATGTCCTACAGAGACACAATAAAACATGATGGAATTGTTCACTGCATCTATAAAGTGAGAGCTGCTCTCTTGTGGCTTTTTTCTGATTTTCATTCATTTGTTTTTTATTTATAATCGTCTGTCAGGGTTCAGTTCTTGCAGTGATTCTCTATCAGGTGCAGATGTTGCTTCAGCTCTTGTGCAGATGATTCTCATTGTTCAAACATTATCTCTTGATGTGTTTATATCTTCACTGTTATCTTGTTATTTCTCTTTCAGTCTGAGTAACTGTAAACTGACAGAGAAAAGTTGTTCATCACTGGTGTCAGTTCTCAGATCAAACTCCTCAAGTCTGACAGAACTGAACCTGAGTCACAATAATCTGAAGGATTCAGGATTGAAGCTGCTCTCTGATGGACTGAAGAATACAAACTGTAAACTGAAGACATTACAGTAAGAAAATCCTTAAAGCAATAAAGTTAAACATGTGTTTGTATTATGTAAATGGAGGTCTTCATAAGTTTATCAGAATCATCTTTATATGTAAGAGACTCAACAGTGACTGTCAGTCAATGACTCTCTGTTGATTCAGATTCATACAGAATTATCACCAAACTGAGATCATTTTAATAACTAACTTGAATATATTAAACTATTCATGATATTATTGTGATTTACAATCATTTAATTTATTACTTGTATCTTGTAAAAGGGACATAATTTGATACATTTGATGAATAATAATTAAATAATATGTTAAATGAAGTATAATTAACTATATTAAATAATTATGCTATTAATTATTGTCTAAATGTTATTGTCATTATTTCATTTATTTTCTTCTCTCTTCAGTCTGTATAACGCAGTATTGGATCTGAAGGTTGTGTCCTTGCTTCGCTCTGGGTCAACCCCCTCCCCTCTGACGACCTGGATCTGAACTATAATAATCCAGAAGATTCAGGAGTGAAGCTGCTCTCTGATCTACTGAAGGATCCACACTGTCAACTACACAAACTACTGTGAGTTACTGATCAAATTATCATTTAGTTATAAACTCACTTTTTTTAATAATCTCAAGTGACTGTCGAATATCCTTCTTTGTAAATTGATGTAGTCGACAGTGGCGCGTTTCAACAAAACGTCTCGGTTACGTATGTAACCTCCGTTCCCTGATGGAGGGAACGAGACGTTGTGTCGACAGAATGGGGTTTGACTTGAGAACCTACCTTCTCTGACTGACTTGAACAGGCCAATGAAAATTGGCGAATGAAATTTGCATGCCGGACTCCGCCCCCGGATATCCGGGTATAAAAGGGAGCCGGCGTGCCGCATTCATTCACCTTTTGTGCTGAGGAGCCTGAGGATCTTGCCCCGACTGCTGCAGCGGGCGGCCAGCGTTGTGGCATGAAGGACACAACGTCTCGTTCCCTCCATCAGGGAACGGAGGTTACATACGTAACCGAGACGTTCCCTTTCTGTCGGTCTCTCGACGTTGTGTCGACAGAATGGGGTTCCTCGGAAAACGCCACAGCGCTGTGCCGCGTCACAATTCCTCGCGAAGCGACGCTGACTGGCCTGGGCGTGTCAGACGTGAGCGCTTAGCATGAATTGCAACCTTCCAGCGGAAGGGAAGGAGTCCAGAGCTTTCAAAAAGATGGGAGCCCCTTCCACCGGCCGTCACGGACGGCGGCCTAGTTCTCTTAACAGCGAGAAGCCGCCCGGCACCGTAAGGCCACTGGGAAGCGTCATTCCCCCCTGAGGGAACGCGCTACGGAGACCACTTCCTACCACAGGGAGGAGTTAGTGGAGACCCACACACGGTCTCACCAGATAGGGGAGAGCACGTGGGAACATGCAGACACGAGAGGGTGTCGCGAGCAGGTGAAGTACACCTGGGAGAGGTCATGGGCCATCGATTGAGAGCCATTCATGAGAAGACAACAGACGGAACCGCCCTGTGGGGGGGTTACTACGTGTGGAGCACTAGGCCTTGTTTGAGTCACTGCTAGAGCTCAGAAACAGGCCAAGGGAGGCAGGGCTGCTCCGCCGAGCCCGCCGCCGAGGAGTGCTTAGTGATGGATGGAATGCCTACTCTTCGCCCATGTGGGGGGAAGAGGGGAGGCTGGATAGCACCACGTCTCACCTATGGAGGAGTGCTATCGCAGGCGTACGCCCACCGGCTGCCGGACTTACCTGGCGGTGTCTCGTAAGACTCTGGCAGATACCGGTTCCACGCGGAGGCTGTAGAACCTCGCGAAGGTGCTGGGCGTAGCCCAACCCGCAGCTCTACATATGTCTGCCAGAGGGGCGCCCTGCGCCAGTGCCCACGAGGAGGCCACACCCCTGGTGGAGTGTGCCCTCACTGCAAGCGGGCACGGGAGATCCTGCGATCGGTAGGCCATAGTGATGGCGTCCACGATCCAGTGCGCCAACCTCTGTTTGGAGACAGCCCTCCCCTTGTGCTGACCTCCAAAACAGACAAAGAGCTGGTCAGAGCTCCTGAAGCTCTGCGTGCGGCCCAAGTAGAGGCGCAGCGCGCGTACTGGACACAACACGGAAGGGGTTGGGTCTTCCTCCCCAGAAGGGAGCGCCTGCAGGTTCACCACCTGGTCCCGGAAGGGAGTGGTGGGAACTTTGGGCACGTAGCCAGGCCGGGGTCTCAGGATAACGTGAGATTGACCGGGCCCGAACTCTAGGCAATCCGTGGCCACGGAAAATGCATGTAGGTCCCCTACCCTCTTGATGGAAGCGAGCGCCACTAGGAGAGCCGTCTTCATCGAGAGATGAGAAAGAGCGGCATCTCCGAGGGGCTCGAAGGGGGGCCTCTGGAGGCCCGCCAGGACCACATTGAGGTCCCAAGAGGGAACGGAGCGCGGACGGGCCGGATTCAGCCTTCTCGCGCCCCTCAGGAACCTAATGACCAGGTCGTGCTGTCCCAGAGACTTCCCACTAACTGGTTCGTGATGAGCGGCAATTGCGGCTACATACACTTTCAGCGTGGAAGGGGAGAGATTGTTCTCGAGTCTCGCCTGCAGGAAGGACAGCACGCTCCCGATCGAGCATATCCGTGGGTCTTCTCCACGAGAAGAACACCAGGACGAGAAGAGGCGCCACTTAAACGCGTATAACCGCCTCGTGGCCGGGGCCCTAGCCTGAACAATGGTCTCTACCACCGCTGGGGGTAGACCACTCAGGATCTCCTCGTCCCGTCCAGGGGCCAGACATGGAGGTTCCAGAGGTCTGGTCTCGGATGCCACAACGTGCCCTTCCCCTGCGAAAGAAGGTCCTTCGTCAGGGGAATCGGCCAGGGGGAGTTGTCGTCAGGAGCATTAGCTCCGAGAACCAAGTCCGGTTGGGCCAGTAAGGCGCAACTAGTAGCACTTGATGCTCCTCTTCCCTGACCTTGCACAGGACGTGTGCAATGAGGCTCACTGGGGGGAAGGCGTACTTCCACTTGTCCCGCGGCCAGCTGTGCGCCAAAGCATCCGTGCCGAGGGGGGCCTCGGTCAGGGAGTACCAAAGCGGGCAATGGGTGGTGTCCAGGGAGGCGAACAGGTCCACCTGTGCCTGCCCGAACTGCACCCAAATGAGCTGGACTGCGCGGGGGTGGAGCCGCCACTCTCCACGGGGCGTCGACTGACGAGAGAGCGCATCGGCTGTCTGGTTCAGGTCGCCCGGGATGTGAGTGGCTAACAGGGACTTCGTCACCTGCTGGCTCCACAGGAGGAGGCGTCGGGCGAGTTGCGATAGCTGCCGTGACCGAATACCACCCTGTCGGTTGATATACGCCACAGCAGTCGTGCTGTCCGACCGGACCAGCACGTGCTTGTCCTGCACGAGGGGACGGAACCTCCTCAGTGCAAGCAGCACCGCCAACAACTCCAGGCGATTGATATGCCAGCGCAGGCGGGGGCCCGTCCAGAGACCCGACACTGCGTGCCCGTTGCACACCGCACCCCAACCCTGCAGGGAGGCGTCGGTTGTCACCACGACGCGCCTCGAAACCTGCCCAAGAGGGACCCCTGTCCGCAAAAAGGTCATTGAAGACCAAGGGGTTAGGGTGCGCCGGCAGAAGGGCGTGATCGGGACGCGCCTGCTGCCGGTGTGCCACGCACTCCAAGGAACTCTGCTCTGTAGCCAGTGCTGTAGCGGTCTCATGTGCATCAACCCGAGGGGGACCACCCCCGCCGAGGACGCCATGTGTCCCAGGAGCCTCTGAAAATGTTTCAGGGGGACCGCTGGCTGCTGCCTGAAGCTCCTCAGGCAGGTCAGCACCGACTGGGCACGCTCGGAAGAAAGACGTGCCACCATGGAGACAGAGTCGAGTTCCATACCGAGGAAAAGGATGCTCTGCACAGGGGAGAGCTTGCTCTTCTCTCGGTTGACCTGTAACCCCAAATGGTCTAGGTGCCGGAGCACCAGGTCCCTGTGTGTACACAACAGATCTCGCGAGTGCGCCAAGATGAGCCAGTCGTCGAGATAGTTGAGTATGCGCACCCCCTGCTCCCTGAGGGGAGTGAGGGCGGCCTCCACGACCTTCGTAAAGACTCGAGGAGACAGGGACAGACCAAATGGGAGGACGCGGTACTGATATGCCTGTCCCTCGAAAGCGAACCGTAGGAACGGCCGGTGACGAGGGAGGATGGACACATGGAAGTACGCGTCCTTCAGGTCGATCGCCATGAACCAATCCTGACGCCTGACGGACGTCAGAATGCGCTTCTGCGTTAGCATCCTGAACGGCAGCTTGTGTAGGTGCTTGTTCAGGGTACGCAGGTCCAAAATGGGGCGCAACCCGCCACTTTTCTTGGGGACAATGAAATACGGGCTGTAAAACCCGGAGTACATCTCGGCCAGAGGGACGGGCTCGATCGCCCCCTTCGCCAGAAGGGTAGCGACCTCGGCCCGAAGCACGGGAGCATCTACTCCCACTGATGTGAAGAGGACGCCCCGAAACTTGGGCGGGCGCCTGGCGAACTGAATCGCATAGCCGAGACGGATCGTTCTCTCTAGCCACCGTGCTGGTCTGGGAAGAGCCAACCAGGCTCCCAGGGACCGAGACAGGGGGACCAAAGGTATGATCTGATTCATTGCCCCCGTGGGGGGTGGTTCGATGGCTGGCAGTACGGCTCCCTCGCCGTGGGGGGGACCCCGGGGAGGAGAGCGGCTCTGCCGAGGTGCCTGTCGGGCGACATCGCGGCATACCGCACCGTCTGACTGAGGGTGCTGGTGGCCACTGAGAGTTATACCCAAGCGTGTGTCTCGCCGAAACACAACGTGGGGTTGCCGAGCACCGTCCTGCGGAGGGTGAGAGCGGCTGTGAGAAAGATCCAGGGAGAGAGAAAGCTCTTTCTGTGAGAATGTGGGCGCCAGGCCCTGAAAAGGGCCTGGCTGGTGTTGCTGGGACGGGGCAGGCACCGTCCCAGTCCGACCCTCTAGCGGTGTAGTTGCCAGGGTCGGGCCCGGTGACCTCGATCTCCCTGGGTTCACCCCGTCAGGAACGCTTCTGCTTCCGCGGAGGTTGGTGACGGGATGGTGCTCTCCTCGACGACGTCCTTCTCCGGGAGGCCGCCTGTGCAGGGGGCGCTGGAGCCGGAGTCTGAGTCGGCGAGGGGCGGGGCTGCTGGGGAGCAGACGCCGCGCGGGACCTCGACGGACGATAGGCGGCCGGGTCGCGGCGGGGCAGGATATGTTTTATCGCCTCCGTCTGCTTCTTCACAGTCGAGAACTGCTGGGAGAAGTCCTCGACCGTGTCACCAAACAGCCCACCCTGCGCGATGGGGGCGTCGAGAAAGCGAACCTTCTCAGCGTCCCGCATCTGCGCAAGGTTCAACCATAGGTGTCTCTCCTGGACCACTAATGTGGACATCGTACGACCCAGGGCTCGCGCCGTCACCTTCGTCGCCCGAAGCGCGAGGTCAGTGGCAGTGCGGAGTTCCTGCATAATCCCCGGGTCGGACTTTCCCTCGTGTAACTCCTTCAACGCCTTGGCCTGATGGACCTGCAGGATAGCCATAGCGTGAAGAGCCGAGGCAGCTTGACCCGCAGCGTTGTAAGCCTTCGACACCAGCGATGCCGAAAACTTACACGCCTTGGAAGGGAGCCTTGGTCGATCTCTCCAGGTGGCAGCTGTCTGCGGGCACAGGTGCACCGCGACTGCACGTTCCACCTGAGGGATGTCGACATAGCCCTTAGCTGCCCCGTCATCGAGGGAAGTCAGGGCGACCGAGCTAGTCTGACGTGCACGCGCCGAGAAGGGGGCGTTCCAGGTCCGACTGAGCTCCTCATGCACCTCCGGGAAGAATGGTACCGGCGCCGACCGTGGCTTAGAGTCACGGCCGGTCCCCAGATACCACGTGTCCAACCGCGAGCGTTGGGGAAGAGGCGGTGCGGTGCACTGCAGCCCAATACTCGCGGCGGCCCGGGAAAGCATGGTTGACATCTCAACGTCCGCTTCGTCCTGAGCTCGACCCCCCGGAGGGGGAAGCTCTAAGGACTCGTCGGGGTCGGATGCCAAGAGGTCGCCCTCCGATGCTGCGATCGACATCTCATCGTCGTCGTCACGCCCCGTGTCCGAGTACGTGACGGAGGAACAAGGCGGCGTACCGCCTTTTCCGGGACGGTCAGACGAGCGTGGCGGGGCGTGAACGGTCCGCGAGCCGATGGCTGACGGATTGAGGCTCACGGTAATTCCCCGATCACCCCCGGTGCTCGCCGAAGCGGACGACAGGGCTGATGCCACTGCTGCCGCAGAACGGGAAGCACTCGAGGTGGTGGCTGATTCTCGTGAGAACGCAGCCACCCGTGACCGCAACGTCTGGATTACCATCCGCCCGCAGTGCGGGCAAGATGTATCCACAAATGCCGCCTCAGCGTGCTGGAGTCCCAAACACACGAGGCAGACATCGTGTCCGTCCCCTTCCTCGATGAGTGCGCCGCACCCACGAGCACAGCGGGACATGCCGCGCTGGAAAAAACTCTAAGCCCTGAAAAGGGCTCGCTCTTTAGAGAGATGCCTTGGAAGTTGCCGAGACGCCCAGGGGAAGTCACAGGAACAGGGACAGTCCGCTGCACCACGTCGTAAGACCAGCAACACGTAGATATCTTCTGCGAAGTCGTCAGCATGAGATGCGAAGGCTCCGAAGAACAAAAGGTGAATGAATGCGGCACGCCGGCTCCCTTTTATACCCGGATATCCGGGGGCGGAGTCCGGCATGCAAATTTCATTCGCCAATTTTCATTGGCCTGTTCAAGTCAGTCAGAGAAGGTAGGTTCTCAAGTCAAACCCCATTCTGTCGACACAACGTCGAGAGACCGACAGAAAGGGAACTAACCTCCCCCCCCCCCCCCCCCACACCCCCCCAAAACACCACCCCCCAAAAAAACACACCACATATCAAAAAAAAACACACAAAAAAAAACAACAAAAAAAAAAAAAAAAAAAACAAACAACAAAAAAAAAAAAAAAAAAACAAAAACCCCCAAACCCCAAAAAAAATTTTTTTAAAGCTCTAACCCCCCACCAAAAGAGCGACTCCAACAAATATCTACTAAAGCATCTGTCATTTATACTGTGTGTGACAATCTCTTCAAACCCACAGACAGATGTTTCATAACAACCACAAACGACCACGTTCATCAGGTCCGAGTCTAAAATAAACACCAAACATTAAATGAAATGAACAGCAAACATTATTAAATATAAAACATGTCTCACCTTGTCACAGTGAAGTTTATTGTTATTAAGCAGCGGCGAGGTTGAAGCTAAATCTGTGACATCCAGATAATCCAAAAAGATTCACCTGAACATCTAACATACAAGAAATATACAGCAGTCTAAAATATTAAAATGATCTTTAATGGGCATCATTATAAACACTTTGTTTGCTGTCTGCACTTGGGTTCTCTGTCCTTGTTCCCTCAACACATTCCTGACACCTTGATGCTTCATACGATATCCTGAAACATAGAAATGAGATCAGAAGTGATCATTAAAGATCCATCTGTTAATGCTTTGCCTGTTATTCATCTCTGTGGCAAGTGCAGCGTTATTCACATCAGAAAGATCCATCATGCAGTCAGAAAACAGTCATAAGTGTCTTACTAACATTGTGACTCACTGTTATCTTGTTATTTCTCTTTCAGTCTGAGGGGCTGTGATCTGACAGAGAAAAGTTGTTCATCACTGGCGTCAGTTCTCAGATCAAACTCCTCAAATCTGACAGAACTGAACCTGAGTGACAATAATCTGAAGGATTCAGGAGTGAAGCTGCTCTCTGATGGACTGAAGAATACAAACTGTAAACTGAAGACATTACAGTAAGAAAATCCTTAAAGCAATAAAGTTAAACATGTGTATGTATTATGTAAATGAAGGTCTTCATAAGTTTATCAGAATCATCTTTATATGTAAGAGACTCAACAGTGACTGTCAGTCAATGACTCTCTGTTGATTCAGATTCATACAGAATTATCACCAAACTGAGATCATTTTAATAACTAACTTCAATATATTAAACTATTCATGATATTATTGTGATTTACAATCATTTAATTTATTACTTGTATCTTGTAAAAAGGGACATAATTTGATTAATTGATGAATAATAATTGAATAATATATTACAGTTTTTTTCAATCCCTAACAAGCACCCATACTTCAGATACTTTTTCTAAACTCTTAACACAGACTCACACCTATGAAACACAATTGGCCAAATGGATAATTTTTTTCTCAAAAACACATCTGGTTAAATATATACTAACTCTTCATTTCAAAATGGAACACATATTTCTCTGCACACACGAACTTTACCAAAACACTGGAAATCTGACTCAAAATGAAATTATTCTGTCAAAGAATAACACTTGTTTTCACTTCACAAGGTACATGGAGTCAATCAAAGTACACCAGGTTTCAAAATACTGGCTATTGTTGACATTACATAAACTGCATAGACTTTAACGTTTCAGTTTTACAGGTATTTGCATGCAAACCATGTAATCCACCAATTTCTTGGTTGGGAACTGTATGTCCACATGTACAGTAATGTTCACATTCAAATGCATTCCAGTAAAAAGAACGTCATGTGTTTTTCATTTACTGTTTACTACAGGAGGTACAGTAGAAACATGGTATGATAGAACAGAAAAAGTTTTACAGTATTGCTTACAGAATAATATATCCATGAAACACACAAGAGCATTCTGAACAAAAAAACAACAGCAACAAGCCCAGATAAATGGGCGGGAACTAAAAACAACAAAAAATTACTGTATCTAATCTCTGCGATATTCAGGGTTAGGCCACATGTTTTCATCAACATCACATCTTATATTATCCAAGGCGATGCATCTGGGATAAAACCACTTGGTATGTCGGATCCACCCTTGGCAATCATGAACTGTGATGTCCCTGCAGCCAGCATCCATGGCTTCAAGGGTGGACATCTGGTCATGTGGCTGATGGTCATAAACCTTCCACCTCCATGCAGAAAAGAACTTCTCTATGGGGTTGAGGAACGGTGAATAGGGTGGAAGGAAGACACTTACCAGTCTTGGGTGGACTTCAAACCATGTTGTTATCGCTTGCGAATGATGGAAAGCCACATTGTGCCAGGTCATTACAAATGTCCTCATGTTTTCACCCTCCTGATCCTGCTCTGGAACCAGGCGCTGGTGGAGATCATTGAGAAAGGCAAGGAGGCGCTCGGTATTTTAGGGTCCAACCTGACATCTGTGAAGGAGTAATCCTGCATTTGTAATTGCTGCACACATGGTAATGTTTGCCCCTCTCTGTCCTGGCACAACAACTGTGGCCCTTTTTCCAATTAAATTTCGTCCACTTCGACGCCTTTCGGCCAGATTGAATCCTGCCTCATCTATGCATACGAATTCATGAGGGGTGTGGTTGGCCTTAAATTCCATAACTCTATGAAACAAAGTTTATGTAAATCAAGTCATTATTGTATACCATACTGTACTGTAACCTATTACTGTGTAGGTTACCTACTTGCAAAGTGCAAAGCTTATAGAAATGGATGTTGAATTGATTATACACTATACCTGGACATATTGTCATCGTAGCTCCTTGACTCTCTCACTGTTCCTCTCAAAGGGAACAGTGTAGAGCTGCTTCATCCACACTCTGTGTTTGGACAATGTCCGCGTAATGGTTGTGAGGCTGATGCTACCGACCCAACAAAAATCACCTGTGTGTCAATTATTCGATTGTTTGTTTATTATCAGCTGAGATATATTGTTTTTGAACTGATATCATTGCAGAAGCAGAGGTTTTTATCTTGTTTCTAAGGTTTGGAATATTGTTTTTGCTATTGTGGGATGTTGTGTGTTAGCATTCGTAAATACTACAAAAACAATCCATAATTTTGTTGGGAGGTATAACTTGTCTGTTAAGAAAATGTAAGCATTGTGAAAGTTTGTTCACTGACTGCATATTGTGTGAAAACGACATGAAATGTGTGAGTGGTATGGCCACAAAAGACCGATGCTGTGCTAATTGTGTTTATCCATCCATCCATCCATTTTCTTCCGCTTATCCGGGGCCGGGTCGCGGGGGCAGCAGTCTAAGCAGAGATGCCCAGACATCCCTCACCCTAGACACTTCCTCCAGCTCTTCCGGGGGGACACCGAGGCGTTCCCAGGCCAGCCGGGAGACATAGTCCCACCAGCGTGTCCTAGGTCTTCCCCGGGGTCTCCTCCCGGTCGGACGGGCCTGGAACACCTTCCGAGGAAGGCGTCCAGTAGGCATCCGTAACAGATGCCCAAGCCACCTCAGCTGACCCCTCTCGATGTGGAGGAGCAGTGGCTCTACTCCGAGCTCCTCGCGGGTGACCGAGCTTCTCACCCTATCTCTAAGGGATCGCCCAGCCACCCTGCGGAGGAAGCTCATTTCAGCCGCCTGTATCCGGGATCTTGTCCTTTCGGTCATGACCCAAAGCTCATGACCATAGGTGAGAGTAGGAACGTAGATTGACCGGTACATCGACCGCATTACTGCAGAAGCTGCACCGATCCGTCTGTCAATCTCCCGTTCCCTCCTCCCCTCACTCGTGAACAAGACCCCGAGATACTTAAACTCCTCCACTTGAGGAAGGAACTCTCCACCAACCTGAAGTGGGCAAGCCACCCTTTTCCGACTGAGGACCATGGCCTCGGATTTGGAGGTACTGATTTTCATTCCAGCCGCTTCACACTCTGCTGTAAACCGTCCCAGTGCATGCTGAAGGTCCTGGTTTGAAGGGGCCAACACAACGACATCATCCGCAAATAGTAGAGACGAGATCGTGTGGTCCCCAAACCTGACACCCTCCGGCCCCCGGCTGCGCCTAGAAATTCTGTCCATAAAAATTACGAACAGAACCGGTGACAAAGGGCAGCCCTGCCGGAGTCCGACATGCACTGGGAACAGGTCCGACTTACTGCCGGCAATGCGAACCAAGCTCCTGCTTCGGTCGTACAGGGACCTGACAGCTCTTAGCAAAGGACCACAGACCCCATACTCCCGAAGCACCCTCCACAGGATGCCGCGAGGGACACAGTCAAATGCTTTCTCCAAATCCACAAAACACATGTGGATTGGTTGAGCAAACTCCCATGCACCCTCCAGCACCCTGTAGAGGGTGTAGAGCTGGTCCAGCGTTCCACGGCCTGGACGAAAACCACACTGTTCCTCCTGAATCCGAGGTTCTACTATCGGCCGTATTCTCCTCTCCAGTACCCTGGCATAGACTTTCCCGGGAAGGCTGAGAAGTGTGATCCCCCTGTAGTTGGAACACACCCTCCGGTCCCCCTTCTTAAAAAGAGGGACCACCACCCCGGTCTGCCATCCCAGAGGCACTGTCCCCGACCGCCACGCGATGCTGCAGAGGCGTGTCAGCCAAGACAGCCCCACAACATCCAGAGACTTGAGGTACTCAGGGCGAATCTCATCCACCCCCGGTGCCCTGCCACTGAGGAGTTTCTTGACTACCTCAATGAATTCGGCTTGGGTGATGGACGAGTCCACCTCTGAGCCCTCAGCCTCTGCTTCCTCAATGGAGGACGCGACGGTGGGATTGAGGAGATCCTCGAAGTACTCCTTCCACCGACCGACGACATCCCCAGTTGAGGTCAACAGCCTCCCACCTCCACTGTAAACAGCGTTGGTAGGGCACTGTTTCCCTCTCCTGAGGCGCCGGACGGTTTGCCAGAATCTCTTCGAGGCCAGTCGATAGTCCTTCTCCATGGCCTCACCAAACTCCTCCCAGGCCCGAGTTTTTGCCTCCACAACCACCCGGGCAGCAGTCCGCTTGGCCTGCCGGTACCTGTCAGCTGCCTCAGGAGTCCCACAAGCCAACAAGGCCCGATAAGACTCCTTCTTCAGCTTGACGGTTTCCCTTACTGCCGGTGTCCACCACCGGGTTCGGGGATTCCCGCCTCGACAGGCACCGGAGACCTTACGGCCACAGCTCCGAGTGGCCGCTTCGACAATGGAGGCGGAGAACATGGTCCACTCGGACTCAATGTCTCCAGCCTCCCTCGGGATCTGGTTGAAGCTCTGCCGGAGGTGGGAGTTAAAGATCTCTCTGACAGGAGACTCGGCCAGGCGTTCCCAGCAGACCCTTACAGTACGTTTGGGTCTGCCGAGTCTGTCCAGCTTCCTCTCCTGCCATCGGATCCAACTCACCACCAGGTGGTGATCAGTTGACAGCTCCGCCCCTCTCTTAACCCGAGTGTCCAAAACATATGGTCGCAGGTCAGATGAAACGACCACAAAGTCGATCATCGACCTGCGGCCTAGGGTGTCCTGGTGCCACGTGCACTGATGGACACCCTTATGTTTGAACATGGTGTTCGTTATAGACAAACTGTGACTAGCACAGAAGTCCAATAACTGAACACCGCTCGGGTTCAGATCAGGGGGGCCGTTCCTCCCAATCACGCCCCTCCAGGTGTCACTGTCGTTGCCGACATGGGTGTTGAAGTCCCCCAGTAGGACGACGGAGTCCCCAGTCGGAGCACTTTCCAGCACCCCTCCCAGAGACTCCAAGAAGGTCGGGTACTCTGCACTGCCGTTCGGCCCGTAGGCACAAACAACAGTGAGAGACCTAACCCCGACCTGTAGGCGCAGGGAAACGACCCTCTCGTTCACCGGGGTAAACTCCAACACATGGCGGGAGAGCTGGGGGGCTATAAGCAGACCCACACCAGCCCGCCGCCTCTCACCATGGGCAACTCCAGAGTGATGAAGTGTCCATCCTCTCTCGAGGAGTGTGGTTCCAGAGCCCAAGCCATGCGTAGAGGTGATCCCGACTATCTCTAGTCGGAACCTCTCAACCTCCCGCACCATCTCAGGCTCCTTCCCCGCCAGCGAGGTGACATTCCACGTCCCTAGAGCTAGCTTCCGTGTCCAGGGATCGGGCTGTCGAGGCACTCTCCTCCGACTGCCGCCCGATCCACAATGCACCGACCCCCTATGGTCCCTCCCGCACGTGGTGAGCCCACGGGGACTCTAATTGTGTTTAGAGTTTTGAAAATGTGACAACTGGTTAGACAAACGCTTGTTAGTGACTCAAAAAAACTGTAAATGAAGTATAATTAACTATATTAAATAATTATGCTATTAATTATTGTCTAAATGTTATTGTCATTATTTCATTTATTTTCTTCTCTCTTCAGTCTGTCGTTCTGCAGTATTGGATCTGAAGGTTGTGTTGCTCTGACTTCAGCTCTGAGATCAAACCCCTCACATCTGACACAACTGGATCTGAGATATAATAATCCAGAAGATTCAGGAGTGAAGCTGCTCTCTGATCTACTGAAGGATCCACAATGTCAACTACAGACACTACTGTGAGTTACTGATCAAATTATCATTTAGTTATAAACTCACTTTTTTTTTATAATCTCAAGTGACTGTCGAGTATTTTTGCTGTTTTTGTTTTGCTGTTTCACTCTTGTTCTTGTGTAAATTTGATGTAGTTGACAGTGGCGGCGTTTCAACAAAACCTCGGTTATGGCAAAATTTTCTCCGGCCAAACAACAGCGATATTCCAAAGTAACGTCACCATAAATGATACCACATCATATCTAAACAAATCCTTCACAAGAATCCAAAACACTGAATGAATGCATGAACATGCACAGAGACTTACAGATAACAAACACAAACCCTCATATCCATTAAAATGTGTTTTTTAAAGCTCTAACTCTGCAGCAAAAGAGCGACTCCAACAAATATCTACTAAAGCATCTGTCATTTATACTGTGTGTGACAATCGCTTCAAACCCACAGACAGATGTTTCATAACAACCACAAACGACCACGTTCATCAGGTCCGAGTCTAAAATAAACACCAAACATTAAAAGAAATGAACAGCAAACATTATTAAATATAAAACATGTCTCATCTTGTCAGAGTGTCATGACTCCGCTGCAAGACCAAGAATAAACATGACATGATAGCGTAATCATGACATAAGCCCCCCCTTAAATGAACACCTCCAGGTGTTCATCAAGGGGTAGACTGACAAGACAGGGCAGACTGGGACAACGACAAGACAAGGCAAAACATGGAAAACAAGATTAAGGGCAGACAAGCATAAATTACAAAGGGGTTGGGGTGACATAATAAAAATAACAAACAAGGGAGGGGGGAGGGGGAACAACAGAGTTCATGGGGGGAACAAAAGAGTCCATGGGGGGAAGTCCAAAGGTTGTGGGACATGGGGGAACAGTTTTTGTCCCTGGCGTTCGGAAGCGCGGAGTCCCAGGGGACTTAGGGGACACCCTCGGGGGCGGCGCTCGAGAGCGCGAATTCCCAGGGGCTCTAGGAGTCCCCGGCTGAGGAACAGGACTTGACACCGGCTGGAAGGCCGGCTGAGGAACAGGACTTGACGCCGTCTGGAAGGCCGGCTGAGGAACAGGACTTGACGTCGGCTGGAAGGCCGGCTGAGGAACAGGACTTGACGCCGGCTGGAAGGCCGGCTGAGGAACAGGACTTGACGCCGGCTGGAAGGCCGGCTGAGGAACAGGACTTGACGCCGGCTGGAAGGCCGGCTGAGGAACAAGACTTGACGCCGTCTGGAAGGCCGGCTGAGGAACAGGACTTGACGCCGGCTGGAAGGCCGGCTGAGGAACAGGACTTGACGTCGGCTGGAAGGCCGGCTGCGGAACAGGACTTGACGCCGGCTGGAAGGCCGGCTGAGGAACAGGACTTGACGTCGGCTGGAAGGCCGGCTGAGGAACAGGACTTGACGCCGGCTGGAAGGCCGGCTGAGGAACAGGACTTGACGCCGGCTGGAAGGCCGGCTGAGGAACAGGACTTGACGCCGGCTGGAAGGCCGGCTGAGGAACAGGACTTGACGCCGGCTGGAAGACAGGGCCGGCCACTTGACTGGGCGCCTGCGGGACCACCGGACTTGGGACCACCGGACTTGGCGGGACCACCGGACTTGGACCCGCCCTCCGTTGCCTCTTCTTCAGCCGAGCCACCCGCCTGGTGGTCGGCTGAAGGAATGACGAGAAGGGCACGGGCGGCTCGGGATTGGAGGCCTCGGACGAGGACCCCCAGGATTCACGCCTTCCCCGTTTGCCACCCAAGCTGACTGCGGGTGGGGAGGCTGAAGGTGGTGGAGCGGAGCTTCCCCGGGTGACCACACCCAGGACACAGTGCTCCGGGACAGACGCCAGACCGGAACGAGAGGCTGGACAGCAAGTAGAAGAGAAGCCTCTACCTAGCTCCTCTCGGAGCTGAAGCCGCTTCACCAAGTGCGGGAACGGCTGATACACCATCTCCTCCCGCTCCGGTAAAGGCGGAGGATCGTCCATCCCAGCAACCAGGTATGCCCGGACCAGCACATCCGGAACGGATGCCTTCCTGGTCTCAATGTCCCGGGCGTAGTCCAGCAAGGGACGCTGGCACTGGGCAGGGAATGGGCCTCCTCCGGCGTGGGACTGGGAGACCATATCCTTCCACCACTCGGGATCGGAGGTGCACGGCCACCGTGGAAAGGTTGCACCGTCCATGGGTGCCTGCTGGGTTCAGTAATGGCTTGTTCGTTCTGTCGTGAACGTGGAGGGATGGACGTGGTGGAAGAACCCAAGTGCAGGCAGACACGGGGATGAAGGGGTTAACAGGTTTTAATAAATAATAAACACAAAGCAAACACCCGCGATGGGGGGAAAACACTGACAAACTAAAATCCAAAACTGAAAACAAAGACTTCCCACATGGGGGGCAAACATAACCAAACACAAGACTCACTAGATAACTTTAACATTAAGCAGACCAGAACATGACATGACCAAAGAACTCTACATACAGTGCCGGGAACAAGTACAGCATACAAGTCAACGAACAAGCACAAGACAATAGACAAGAGGGCATTAAATAGGGGAACAAACACAGGATAATTACTAAGGGGCAGGTGAAGGTAATGAAACACTAATGGGAAGGCTAACGAGACAAAAGGGCGGGAAACACTGACGAGACACGAGAAAGCACATGGCAGGTCAGAATCAAAACAAAGCCATGTCTTTCTCACACAAAACCTAAGGCTATGCCATGACTCCGCTGCAAGACCAAGAATAAACATGACATGATAGCGGAATCATGACAGTGCAGTTTATTGTTATTAAGCAGCGGCGAGGTTGAAGCTAAATCTGTGACATCCAGATAATCCAAAAAGATTCACCTGAACATCTAACATACAAGAAATATACAGCAGTCTAATATATGAAGATGATCTTTAATCTTTAAGTGTATAAGCATCATTTGCTGTCTGCACTTGGGTTCTCTGTCCTTGTTCCCTCAACACGTTCCAGAGACCTTGATGCTTCATACGATATCCTGAAACATAGAAATGAGATCAGAAGTGATCATTAAAGATCCATCTGTTAATGCTTTGACTGTTATTCATCTCTGTGGCAAGTGCAGCGTTATTCACATCAGAAAGATCCATCATGCAGTCAGAAAACAGTCATAAGTGTCTTACTAACATTGTGACTCACTGTTATCTTGTTATTTCTCTTTCAGTCTGAGTCGCTGTTATCTGACAGAGGAAAGTTGTTCATCATTGGCGTCAGTTCTCAGATCAAACTCCTCAAATCTGACAGAACTGAACCTGAGTCACAATAATCTGAAGGATTCAGGAGTGAAGCTGCTCTCTGATGGACTGAAGAATACAAACTGTAAACTGAAGACACTAAAGTAAGAAAATCCTTAAAGCAATAAAGTTAAACATGTGTATGTATTATGTAAATGAAGGTCTTCATAAGTTTATCAGAATCATCTTTATATGTAAGAGACTCAACAGTGACTGTCAGTCAATGACTCTCTGTTGATTCAGATTCATACAGAATTATCACCAAACTGAGATCATTTTAATAACTAACTTCAATATATTAAACTATTCATGATATTATTGTATAATGACAGTGATTTACAATCATATATTTTATTGCTTGTATCATGTAAAAAGGGACATAATTTGATACATTTCATGAATAATAATTGAATATATGAATTAACAAGATTCAATAGAGGGAAGGAAGGAGGCGGCAACCGGCGAACATTTAACAACTTTAATTAAATCAAATAAACAATAAACACGGAAGTAGAGACCGGCAGCCACCTCACGATAGACTGCCGGCCATAAAACATAGACACAAACTTTACATGTCCTGGCCCGGTCCTCTCTCGTCAACAGTCCTGCCGCTCGTCCTTTTAAACTCCCGATCTCCTCCGTAAGATATGCGGGACCGGTGCGCGCACAGCTGTTTGCAACTATCATTCACGCCACCGGCCCCGCCTCACGGCTCTCGTGCCGCCTTCCTCACCACAATGAAATAATAAAATATATTAAAGTATAATTAACTATATTAAAGAATTATGCTATTAATTATTGTCTAAATGTTATTGTCATTATTTCATTTATTTTCTTCTCTCTTCAGTCTGTCTGACTGCAGTATTGGATCTGAAGGTTGTTTTGCTCTGACTTCAGCTCTGAGATCAAACCCCTCACATCTGACACAACTGGATCTGAGCTGGAATAATCCAGAAGATTCAGGAGTGAAGCTGCTCTCTGATCTACTGAAGGATCCTCACTGTCAACTACAGACACTACTGTGAGTTACTGATCAAATTATCATTTGCTGTTTTACTCTTGTTCGTGTGTAAATTTGATGTAGTTGACAGTTGCGGCATTTCAACAAAACGTTGGTTATGTCAAAATTTCCTCCGGCCAAACAACAGCGATATTCCAAAGTATCGTCACCATAAATGATACCACATCATATCTAAACAAATCGTTCACAAGAATCCAAAACACTGAATGAATCCATGAACATGCACAGAGACTTACAGATAACAAACACAAACCCTCATATCCATTAAAATGTGTTTTTTAAAGCTCTAACTCTGCAGCAAAAGAGCGACTCCAACAAATATCTACTAAAGCATCTGTCATTTATACTGTGTGTGACAATCGCTTCAAACCCACAGACAGATGTTTCATAACAACCACAAACGACCACGTTCATCAGGTACGAGTCTAAAATAAACACCAAACATTAAATGAAATGAACAGCAAACATTATTAAATATAAAACATGTCTCACCTTGTCACAGTGAAGTTTATTGTTATTAAGCAGCGGCGAGGTTGAAGCTAAATCTGTGACATCCAGATAATCCAAAAAGATTCACCTGAACATCTAACATACAAGAAATATACAGCAGTCTAAAATATTAAAATGATCTTTAATGGGCATCATTATAAACACTTTGTTTGCTGTCTGCACTTGGGTTCTCTGTCCTTGTTCCCTCAACACGTGACACCTTGATGCTTCATACGATATCCTGAAACATAGAAATGAGATCAGAAGTGATCATCAAAGATCCATCTGTTAATGCTTTGCCTGTTATTCATCTCTGTGGCAAGTGCAGCGTTATTCACATCAGAAAGATCCATCATGCAGTCAGAAAACAGTCATACGTGTCTTACTAACATTGTGACTCACTGTTATCTTGTTATTTCTCTTTCAGTCTGAGTTTCTGTAAACTGACAGAGAAAAGTTGTTCATCACTGGCGTCAGTTCTCAGATCAAACTCCTCAAGTCTGACAGAACTGAACCTGAGTCACAATAATCTGAAGGATTCAGGAGTGAAGCTGCTCTCTGATGGACTGAAGAATACAAACTGTAAACTGAAGACACTAAAGTAAGAAAATCCTTAAAGCAATAAAGTTAAATGTATGTTTGTATCATATAAATTCAATGGAGGTCTTTATAAAAGTTCATGTGAATCATCTTCATATAATGTTGTTGATCAATGTGTAAGAGACACAACTGTTGCCATTACCCTTCAAATTGCACATGAGGTGTTTTTTAGGCAATACGATAAAGGAACATTTAGCTAAACTGCAATGGGAACACTTGTCACGTGCGTAAGAAAGTCACATGATCATTCACACGTCATTACAGTGGTAAGTCCATAGAGAGCATTAAAACAAACCTGTTTCTTCTTATCAACGGCCTGATACAGAACATCTGAGTAACAACTTCAAAAGACCATTTTCTCAGATTCCAGAGTTTCAAGTAGTTTATCTCAGACAAATATTGTCGAATCCTACAAACTATTAATCGATAGAAAGTTTTATTCAGCTTTCTGATGATGTATAAATCTCAATTTAGAAAAATTATAACAGAAAACATACTCTTATAAATCTTCAAACAAATAACCTGAATATTATACTAAACTATTCTTGGTATTATTCTAAAAATGACATTAATTTATCTCATATAATTTTCTTCTCTTCAGTCTAGCGATGTGCAGTATTGGATCTGAAGGTTGTGTTGCTCTGACTTCAGCTCTGAGATCAAACCCCTCACATCTGACACAACTGGATCTGAACTATAATAATCCAGAAGATTCAGGAGTGAAGCTGCTCTCTGATCTACTGAAGGATCCTCAATGTAAACTACAGACACTACAGTGAGTTGTCGTGTAAATTTGTTTTTGCAGCAATTCTTGTGGATAAAATAATTGTGAAATGTCTTAAGATAATGAATGTGAGGAGTGTATTTAATATCTGATCTCTCTGATGTTTTACAGTATTGAGTGTTGAAGGTATCAATCGTCTTCACACCGTGATGTTGCTACAAGGCCAATAAGCAGATCACAGCAGATCAAAGTTTGTTTTGTTCTTGGACCGGCAAATCTGTGCTGGAAAATAATGTCTGTTCGCTGTACTTTTAATATCTAATATTGCTTTCTGTTGTCAGGAGCTTTACCCAAACCACATAAGCTTGTTTCAAATATAATACTTTTATCAATTTTATAAAGCTGTATAAAGCATGTCTTTTACTAAAGTTAACCGTGGTTTTATTATTACAAGAACATTGTGAAGTCATTGGTAAAGAAACATAAAGATTTTATTAATTTCATAAAGCAATTGATCAATATTTTGAACACAATATCAATGAATGAATGTACAACACAATATGATCGAACATCTCTGTTATAAATAAACTGTATTTAATCAGGCTAATAAGAGAATATAATCAGGTAAATATGAAAATAAAAATGATAATTTGATATAGACAGAACTAATACGGCTAATATACGGCAGACGTTTGGAATGAAATAACTGAATACAAACATTATGAACAACAAAAAAGAACAAACAAGCAAAACCTCAACTTGAATCCTCACTTTCAGAGTGAAAGAGGCTGAAATTCATAAATCGAATAAAATAAATAGTTTGTGTTTAACTAGCAAGATGTTTAATAAGTTATTATTTATACAATACATTAAATGAATGTACTGAGCCAGTAGATGGCAAATCGACTCCATTTATCAGTTTTCTCGGTCACTGTGGTGCATTTCTCAGAAGCTATATTGTTATCTATCTATTGTTTATGCCATGTAGATCACAGGGCCGTGCACAGGGGGGTGGCCCGGTGGCTAGAGCCACTGCCCTCTGCCCTCATCGACTGAGGTGCCCCTTTTCCCATCCCGCTCCGTTTAAAGTATTCCGCTGATTCCACTATTCCGCTGATTCCAGTATTCCGCTCCAGGTTTTCCCGCTCGCTCCGCAGCATCACTCACAGTGTCTGCGGCGCGCGCTCTCTGTCTCTTGAAACTGAGATGTATGGCGTTCCATTCGGTCCAAAATTATGGCTAACCAGCACACACACGTCTCACTCCGCGTCTTAACTTTTTTTAAATTCTGCTATTTATTGCATTGAATTCAAGACGTTGACGTGACGTAGACGTCACGTAAATCACGTGTAGCAGTGAAGCGTCCAGTTAGGCGTCACGTGTCATTCACGTGTAGCAGTGAAGTCATTTGTTTTCATTTTTGCTAACACGGATTGTAACACGCTATTATACACGGCTTAATGCAGTGTGTCAAGCGTCACTTTGTTAACTTTCACTTCACTCATTCCTCTCAATGAACGTGACGTCTGCGTCTGTCCTAGAAACTAACGATAATCTGTTGTTTTCTTGACATTCTGTTAATTGTGTTACACACTGGTAAGGACCAGCTGTCAATCTTAGTTTATGCAATTTGTAATGCTTTGTGTTAAGTGTTCATGAAATACATTTAAGTCCAAAACCGTGTGATATCATTATATGTTGGGCATGTGTTTATATTGTTCTGATGCGATCGATTATTGCTGCGTTTCCGATATAATTCACTATAACAAATACACACCACGTTAAAATGTGGTGACCGCTGCTGTGTACAGTTTATTAGTGCTTTATAAATAAATAAACGCTTGCATTTATTTGATCTGTGTTTCACTTTATTTCCAGTAGGTGGCATAAATGCAACATTAAATGGTTTGCCAAGCCATATATTTTTTATGTTAAATAATAATAATAATGTGTGTGTGGGTGTGTGTATTTGCAAGGTTTTACTAATTTACTGGACAATGTCATATTATTGTTTTGGTGTTTAATTTTTTACTTATTTGTGATGCCAAGAAAATTCTGGCAGGATAAATAAAAAACTGAAGCAGCAGATTTCCTCCAAATCTGCTAAAACAGAAATAAATATAACACAATATTCTTATTCAGGGATTTTAAAGTCCAGAACATCTTCAAATCTGCTGTGTTCTACATTGTTTTCAACCATAATTGAATGCAAAACAAATGCAAAAGCTGCTTTTGCCATCTGATAAAATGACAAAACTGGTGGTGCAAGTCATTGAACAATTCAAAGCTCTCATTTTAAACAACACTTAGAAACTATAATCATTACGTATTTTCAACCTAACATTTGTCACAGTACTGAATTTATTATTACATAAATAAGTAGTTTTTTGGCACCCTCTGATTTTGATAGTTGTATCTCAGCCAAATATCATATTATTAATTTAGCTAATGACTTGAATTAGTACTTATTTGTTTAGTACTAATTAAACTGCATGAAAGGTGCATGGGTGGAAGAATGTAGAACTGGTTTAGAAATTGATTTGTATTTTATTGTGCTTCTCTTTGAGCCACTCCTTGGTGGTCTCAGCTATATGTTTTAGGTCTCTGTCATGTTGAAGGCCGTCTTGAGTGTTCTAGTTGAGGGGAGGAGTTTCTCGTACAATATTTAACAGTTAATGGAACCGTCCCTCACCTCCTCAATCTGGTGAAGTCAAACTGTTCCCAAAGCAGAGAAAAAGCCCCAAAACATAATGTGTTTGACTGAAGAGACGGTGTTCTTGAGGTCATAGTCAGCATTTCTCCCCCTCCAAAAACAGAGAGTTAATTTTGGCCCCATCTGACCACAGCACTTTCTCCTAAGCCCTTTCTGGATCATTTTGATGTTAAAGGCAAACTTCAGATGTGTCAGACGGGCCTTCTTGAGCAGGAGTGGTGAAAAGCACATGCTGTATATTTAATTCCATTAATGCTATTTCTTCCTGTTGGATATGTTGTCAAGAAGGATTTCCAAAAAAACCTATTCCAGAAGGACAGGATAATTTGAATAAATATATTTACCACATTGACCAATCTCACATGTACGGAGACCTGGAGGGGACATGCTCGTTTCACTAAGTTTTGTCGTGGCCACGAAATATTACCCCTTGGAAATCTGATAATATGTTGTGAGCAAGAATAAGCAAGGGAAACGTGAGATCAGTCAAATGATTACAACATACTCAAACTTTAATTTACTATTCCAAAAAGAAAGAATACGCTTACTTTCAGTTAATAACTGTTTAAAGGTATTGTCAATATAAAAACATAAAATTGCTTGTAGCCTATGTTCAGGCAGACGCAGACGTCGCGTTCAGTGAGACGCAGACGTCACGCTCGGCAGACCAACGAGTCAAGCAACAGACGCAGACGTCACGCTCGGCAGACGCAGACGTCACGTTCGGCAGACGCAGACGTCACGTTCAGTGAGACGTGTGTGTGCTGGTTAGTCATAATTTTGGACCGAATGGAACGCCATAAAGTGAACACGACAGTTAACGAAAGCTGTCGCATTAACAGGTCGGTTATGCAAGAGACAGTGGTTGAATCTGCAAAATTTGTCATTTGGTATTATTTTTTTTTTGTATATCGGTAATGTTTTGCTCTTGGTCTTCTACTAGTGCTAACAACTTGTACAACATACCCGCGTTTTTTTAATTAAAGTTAGCTGCTTGTCTAATCATATTATTGTACTCAACGATCAGATTTAAATAATGTCCTGTTGTTGGCACACTTTGTAGACAATCCGCCCCCAAAAAACAATGTAAAACAATGCCTTCACAAAAAAGAAGACAGAGAGAGAATGAGCGAAGGGAGGCTGTTAAAGGCAGTTCAACACTGCAAACATGGATTCAAAGCTCCAGTTTAATTCTTGTAAATATATTTCCCATTGTAATCACTTGTCTTAGTTCTGACTAGCACATCTTAGGCTCTAAATGAGTTGTATATTAGCATAGTAGGCTATATAGATTAATGCTGTAATGCTAATATGAAATTAAATGTCTATTACTTATTACTCCATTGAAGATGAGGCAGAGGCAGGCTCAGAGAGTGAGGGAGAGCCCATTGAGCATCCAAAAAAAAATAAAAAAATGAATTATATTTTTTATATAGCTTTCTCCACACACACCTCCCCCAAAACCTCTCTTCAAAAAGAAAAAAAAAAAAAAAAAAAAAAAAAAAAAAAAAAAAAAAAAAAATATAACATGTTAAATAAAAACCCAGTTAAAAAAAAATAATATCACCATCCCCCGGGGTTTTATTTTGCATATTTGTTTTAAGAAAAGGTTGGGCGGAAAAGGTGTGTCTTTAATCTAGATTAAAATTGAGCGAGTGTGTCTGATCCTCGAGTAATATCAGGAAGGTTTAGAGTTTCCAGGTGCTATGTAACCCGGATAATCCAGGTTACGAGTAAAAGTGTTAAGGATGTGTAAAAACATGGGAAAATTAGGGAAAAGGAATGAGAGAGAAAAACAAGTATTTTAGAAGAGAAAGTGTTTCATCCAATCATCGATCGTGCGGCATTGATTGACACTCCAACGAGCCAATGGTAGCAGCGCACTGAGATTAAGCCCGTGACGCTGCGGCGGTCAGAGACGTTGAGAGAGAGCGAGTCAGAGGATAGATATTGAAAAGGTAACTTAGATGCAATCAAAAGATTTCGTTTATGAGTGAAAGGGATAACTTTGAAGAGCTGACGACGAAGTGAGAAGGAGACGGAACAGAGAATTGAGAATAAAAACTGATGTAGATGAATGGAGCACCAAAATCACCGCGAATTATCTTATTGAAGGAGATATTACATTTTTGCCTTGGTGAGTTGTTTTTTTCATATATTGGCTTGACTTTTCACAAGAAAACTGTTGCAGACTTAGTTGAAAAATTAGTAATGTGATGTTAGCGTTCATATAGGCGCTTATGCATAGCGTGTGAGCTAGTGCTAATTTGCACGCGGGGCTAAAGCTAACCGCATGTAAAGATGCAAATGAGTCAATGACGAGTGATGATGTCATGTAGAAGTGTCAAGATATTGAGTCAATATGTTGTTTAAAATGTATATATGATGTTTGTTGATGAAAATGTTCGAATGGAAGACTAATTATTGTTTTGCCTTGTTTTACAAGGCTGTGTTTTTTTTGTTTCTTCTTTTTTTTCATGTATGTGTTCTTCTGCGAAATTGTGATCACCATCCTGGACACGTGAGACGCGTATGAGCGTATGTAAAAGGCGAGCCACCCACGGAGACAATTTGATTGTTGCGTTTTGATCTTGAATTCATCAAACTGGTATGAGAAATCTTTTCCTTTTGTTTTTGGACAAATCAGACTGAACTTTGTTTTTCTATATTTTTTCCTTGAGTCTTGGACAAGAGAGACTTTGAATCTGAACTAATTGATTCTGAGGAGTCAACAAATCTTTTGATTCGAGTCATTTAAAATCTGAACTGGAAATAACTGAATCAATTCAGTCAATCTTGAATATTTGATTCATTTTGCTGAAAAGACTGTCACCCTTTGAGTTTTGAATTTGTGATGATGTTTTGAGAACCTTGTTTATTTTTCCTTTCAATTTTGTTGGGTTACAGAAACCGAGTCTGTTGAGTTTTCAACAAGTTTATTTTATTATTTCATTTTAATACAAAGTATTTGACAGTTGTTTTCAATTGAACTGATTTGTGAACTGATTCGAGTCTTGAGAATTACTAACTGAAATACGAAACAAAGAGAGTTGATCGTAAGCATTGTCATATGTTGTATGTTCTGAATGAGTGTGGAAATTGAAATGCTTCAGACAAACTGCTACTGAGAAACTCAATGAACGCAAGATTTCAACCAGTAAAAAAAGTTCTGAGTTTTCACCTACCTGCTGTGTTGCCTCCCTCTCTCCAGTAGTCGTTCCTTACCTTCTGATCAGTGGCCCATATCGAACAATATTGAACCTTATACAAGTGTGACACATCACACCTGACACGCGCTACACCACCATAGAAAAAATTAGTTATTTTAGATGTTAACAAAAGTCCTGAGTTTTGAGATCTTAGAGCTTGATGGGTTGTAGTGTGATAGAAGCTCTGTTAGGTAGGACTAAACCCTTTAAGGCTTTATAAGTGAATAACGTTTGTTTATTGATGATGAAGGACAAACACTAAGTAGCACATTACAGTAGTGAAGTCTTGAGGTCATAAATGCATGAATAAGCTTCTCCACGTCAGCAACACATAGAATATTTCATCATTTGGCAACATTTCTTAGCTGGAAAAAGGCTGTTTTTATCTAAGATGTGATTTAGAAATGACAGGTTGCTGTCTAATATAACGTCTAGATCTTTTACTGTATTTGTTGGAGTAACAGCACATCCTTCAACTTTCAGTTTATAATCAGAAATATTCAGTTTGCGTGTCTTTGGTCCGATAAGTAATATTTCTGTTTTATTAGAATTTGGAAGACAGGAAGAAATGGAGAGTGAGGCAGCCACAGCCATGTACACAAGGGAGAAAAAGCCAGAAGACTGAGTTTTTGCTTCAGTTACAAAATCCATCAGATCCTGCGTATTTAAAAAAAAAAAACAGAATATAATGTACAATGTGGTACAATGAACAAGTACGTTCTTTTCAGGGACAGTGGTATGAAGAACATCCCTGGTTAGAGTATGTTCTATCAAAACATCTACAATAAAGTCTAAAATGTGTTTGAGCGTGTGCTGAATTCTTTTTTAATTGTATATTTTCTAATAACTGGATCATTTGTGTTAACAAGCAACCACCCCCTTGGTGCCCCTTTTTTTGGTTTAGGCCACTGCCCCTCAAAATGTCTGTGCACGGCCCTGCTGCTAAGAAATGAGTAGTGCCTTAATGGTTCTGTGGTATTGCTTTGAGAAGCTTTTTGTTAAGTCATTTCAAGCCTTTTTGTTATTGACCAAGTGAAGTATATAAGTGTTGATGAAGAATTGATTAGAACATTAGTATTTTGAACAGCTAAAAATGTTTTTTAGTCATTTGTTTAAATGTTTTGCTATGGTGTGTTAGAAGGAAACATCCAGAAGAGCTGTGGCAACGTCTCCAAGATGCTTTAAGAAACCACCTGCAAAGCTGCAGTATTGTTAAGTTTTAGGCACTTGTGTAAAAATGCTGTAAAATGATGATGCTGTCAAAAACATAAATAAATATAAAATAAATTGATTATCTTTATCAATTAGTTTATATTAACTAAAATAAAATCAATATTTGGTGTGTCCATTCTATGTGTTTTATGTTAAACTCGTGGGTTATTTTGGGATTTCAGCCTGAATGTTTCATACCCAAATTTAAACGCACACTATATCCACATACTGTGGTGTAAATAACAACATTTGAAGTCATATTCCAGGAAACCCCTCCAGATGTCATAAAACACTGTTGAAAGGGATAAACATTATTGTAAGTGTTGTCAGTCCTATGAGAAACACACAAAAATGGCGTTTTCTTCGTTTATTTCTCTGCCCCGGTGTCCTCCAGGAACAAGCGTATAGCTTTACTTGATTCCAGCAAGTGTCTGCAAATAAGGGAAACTATTTTTTCTCTATCCCATAGTATGGAAGAGTTATTCAAATGCACCCTTGGGAAGGCAAAGTGTTCCTTTTCTTCCACTTTCAGCTGTATTTGGATACCCAATCTTTGGGTTAAAGTCTGTTTTTGGAGTGTATAACTCTGACCCTGATTGCCAGCAAACTGTATTGATTGATTCCAGCATAAGAGTAGAAAGAATATGAAGAATGAGCCCCCGTAAAACATTTTGTTATTTATTTAACGTTCTTCAAACTAGCTTCTTCTGGGTTCTGCATAAGAAATGAAGTATATTGCATCATGCAGTCGCATGCGGTCGCAGTATAATTCAACTCTAATCTCAAAGAAATAATTGTTATTAATTTTTATTATTATAAAAACAAATGCCTTCCCTTTAGAAGGCAGAGCCTGTATTTGATTTGATCATTTATGAGTGAAAGTGGCTGTTATGTATTTTAGTTTTGGGAGAAATTCTGTCAGAGAAAATAAACTGAAACCTGTACAGTTACAGTAATAAGACGATTTTTTACATAAAATGAAATATTTCTAAATGGGTTATCAACATTTTCAAAGAAATTTCTGTTTAAATAAAAATGTTTCCGATCTGACTGGGATATAGCAGGAGCTGAGCTGTGCGAGTGCTGGGAACAGACCCCAACTCGTTTGTGGTTGCAGCGAATAGTCCCACAGGTCCAGAAGCCTTTTTGAAGGAGATCCTGGAACAGTGATGGTCTGGTGTAAAAATGATCCACATTCAGCCTAAAGCCTGTTCCTAGAACCCTGATGTCAATCCCCCTCATCACCGATTCATAGCGGACTGTCTTGCCTTTTCATTACTGGATATAATGTTATTTCTTGTTATTTATGAATTTCATAAAGTACTGATCATATATGCATTCCAGTGTCCTAGACCTTTCTGACAATATATAGTTTGTTATGATAAGATAATAATTTAAACTAAATATTGAAGTAAATGTACCGCCAGACATTGAGCAGCACATAAAGTTTATTATTCACACTCTTGTCATTTATGAATCAATTACTCTTCTTACATAAATGATTTGATAAAACAGTGATGAAATATTTATTTTAGAGTCTTAGACCTTTCCAACAATATAAGATTTGTCACAATAAGAAAATAATTCACATGCATAATATTGAGCCTCGTGTTAAAACACCGACAACCTTTAGTTTCATGTGTTCAGATTGTCATGTGTATGTGCGCCACCTTGTGGCCATTTTCAGTATTGAAGTTTGCGCAGTGTTGAGATTTAGATCGCGAACAAACTTTGCTTTGAGAAATATAAACCTGTAAGTTTATTTACTATCTGTAAGCGTTCATATGATGTGTTAATATAATATTGATTCTTTAATAAATATAAAATCATTTTCATTATGTCCTCAGTTGTATATTTATATGATGCTGTACTGTGTGTATGCCACAAGGGGGCACTAAAGGTATTCTTACTGATGGCTGTCTGACCGTGAGACTGATGTGTCAGCAACGAAAAATAAATATGCCAAGAGCGGCTAAAGATGATCTATCTGTCGTTTATTTTTTTCCCGAACACAACGCTAACTGCAACAACAGTGTAACAAAGTTCAACAATTTTAACACCTAAATAAAACGTGTCACTAAAGTTACCGTTTGGTCTGAATTTTTTTTATTGTAAACACACATGATATTTATGTTTTACACTATTATAAAAAACATAAAGCACTTTGTTATTTTTTTAAGTTTTTAAACATTTTATTTTAGTTGCATATCTTTTTAATATAGGGTGTGGTTTTTAAAAGGTTTTTAAAAGGTTTTACTGCAACATTACCTAATTGTAACCAAAATACAACGTTGTTAAACCATTTAATGTCTCATCAACATCATTCTCAAATGACTGATATGTAATACTGTATGTACAGGTATATGTCACAATGAACAGTAATACACACAAATAAAATATAAACTAGACGAACAAACCTGTGTCTCCTTTCTGACCTTTTTGACCAGCAGCCCCATCTTTACCATCTTTGCCAGCGGTGCCATTGTGTCCCGGTATGCTGGGGACTCCAGGATAAACATTTACATTTATGCATTTGGCAAACGCTTTTAACCAAAGTGACTTACATTTGCATGATCCTATAGATTTGTCTATAAGTGCAATCCTCTGGATCGAGCCAAGACCTTGATGTTGTTACCACCAAACTCTTCCCACTGAGCTGCAGGAAAGCTGCACAACTCTTCTCTGTCGCAGCTCATACATGCGGCCACAACTGCAGCTGGAGCAGCACAGAGACAGCAGGACTTTAACATCACCATCTTCTGCTCACTGTGGAAATAACAAGGTTTCTGTTTAAGCAGTATTTAAAGTGTCCACACTTGAGGGAGGGATTTACAATATATATATTTATTATGGTTATTAATTTAGTTTGATTATTAAAGTGATAATTGGCTTCAGTTTATAAAATGTTTATCAGTTTCCAAACATAAACAGTTATTTACATTAACATTTATTCATTTGGCAGACGCTTTTATCCAAAGCGACTTACAAGTAGTTTTATACAGTGGCACATTACTGCAGAGCAATCAGGGGTAAGGTGTCTTGCTCAAGGGCACTTGAGTCATGACCTGCTGGCACTGAGATTAGAACTGGCAACTTTCTGATCACAAGCCCAATGCTCTAACCATTAGGCCACACCTGACCAGAAAAATGTGTAGATAGTTTCTCTCTCAACTATAATATATAAATAAATGTAAATAAATAATAAAACAATAACAACATACTTTAGCTTGTTAAACTTTAAGTTTGTTGTTTAGTTTTTAAACCAAATAAAATGTTTGAAAGAATCAGTTTAAAGTCACATAATCAGGATTATCAAGTCAGATACAAATGTTGTGGACAGGACGGGTCTTGAGTTCAATCAGAATATAAACATTACAGCCGACCAATGAAATCTCATTTACGGTATATGACATCACTTCAGGTATTTAGAGTTTTAAAGTTGTTAGTAGATTTGCATTTAAATGAAACAGAAACTAATTTATTCAAGAATAATAAAAGGTAACAACATTTTATCATTATCAATAGAAAAGGTAGTTATTAGAAAATAAATATAATTTAATAGATTTTTTACATTTTTGAGACAAATCTCCAAATTGTCTTCTGGTCTGAGCCAGGTTTAATAAATTATAAGTTTATGAATTAAAGAGAAAAGTATAAATATGTGAACAAATACCTCAGGCATGATTTTATAAGTGTCTGTTGTAATCAACCGTAATCACTATATGAATATCAATATCTAACAATGAAGAAACATTTCTCCCTTTTTGGAAATAATCCAACATTTGATCATTTATGCGTAAAGGACTGGACATGTAGGCAGGTTGAAAAACCATATGCAGAAGTTTATTAAACAACAGTCCAGAAAGGGACGGTCAAAATACCAGGGAAGGTCTACAATCCAAATGTTCAACCAAGCAAACAAGACATTTATGATTCTAAAGGATAAACCAAAAGAACAGCCAAACTATTGTCATCACATAAGACATGCAATGAATAATGATATAATGCTTGGTACACAGGTGAACTGGCAATACCATGACAATGGAAAGCATGGCCACATACAGTATACATGAGACAAATATATAAAATGTTGAGTGAATAGTAAGGTTTTAGTATTTTGGAGAGAGCTCCCCCTGGTGGTTGGATGTGCATCTGTCCCACACATACACATGTCAATAGTGCAGAAGATTGTGACACGTTCTATCAGATTTTTATTTCACATATGACATGATGTGAATCATTACAACCAACATCATCCCATTCCCCATAATCCACCACGAGGGCACCACAGTCTTGTCCACCTTCATAGTCATCAGGCTGACCTGAACCCCACTTGGTAAAAGTCAAGAGCTGTCCATCAAGGTCCATAAACTGCCCTTCTCTTTTTCTGTCTGTGACTCCAATGAACACCTTCTTACCACTCAAACCACTGGCAACAGATAATCTTAACAAACCTTGGATTTCAGCAAACCCCTGGCACCCCTGAAATACGTTCAGAAAATCTAGTTTTTCTCACAGAAAAGTATTGCATTAACACATGTTTTGCTATACACATGTTTATTCCCTTTGTGTGTATTGGAACAAAACGAAAACAAGGAGGGAAAAAAGCTTATTTGACATAATGTCACAAAAAACTCCAAAAATGACCTGGACAAAATTATTGGCACCCTTAACTTAATATTTGGTTGCACACCCTTTTGAAAAAATAACTGAAATCAATCGCTTCCTATAACAATCAATAAACTTCTTACACCTCTCACCCTGAATTTTGGACCACTCTTCCTTTGCAAACTGCTCCACGTCTCTCATATTGGAAGGGCGCCTTTTCCCAACAGCAATTTTAAGATCTCTCCACAGGTGTTCAATGGGATTTAGATCTGGACTCATTGCTGGCCACTTCAGAACTCTCCAGCGCTTTTTTGCCATCCATTTCTGGGTGCTTTTTGAAGTATGTTTGGGGTCATTGTCCTGTTGGAAGACCCACGATCTCCGATGCAAACCCAGCTTTCTGACACTGGGCCCTACATTGCGACCCAAAATCCTTTGGTAATCCTAAGATTTCATTATGCCTTGCACACAGTCAAGGCACCCAGTGCCAGAGGCAGCAAAACAACCCCAAAACATATTTGAACCGTCACCATATTTGACTGTAGGTACTGTGTTCTTTTCTTTGTAGGCCTCATTCCGTTTTCGGTAAACAGTAGAATGATGTGCTTTACCAAAATGCTCTATTTTGGTCTCATCCTTCCACAAGACGTTTTCCCAGAAGGATTTTGGCTTACTCAAGTACATTTTGGCAAACTGTAGTCTTGCTTTTTTATGTCTCTGTGTCAGCAGTGGGGTCCTCCTGGGTCTCCTGCCATAGCGTTTCATTTCATTTAAATGTCGACGGATAGTTTGCGCTGACACTGATGCACCCTGAGCCTGCAGGACAGCTTGATTTGGGGCTGCTTATCCACCATCCGGACTATCCTGCGTTACAACCTTTTATACATTTTTCTCTTCCGTCCTCGTCCAGGGAGATTAGCTACAGTGCCATGGGTTGCAAACTTCTTGATAATGTTGCGCACAGTGGACAAAGAAACATCTAGATCATTGGAAATGGACTTGTAACCTTGAGATTGTTGATATTTTTCCACAATTTTGGTTCTCAAGTCCTCAGACAGTTCTCTTCTCCTCTTTCTGTTGTCCATGCTTAGTGTGGCACACACAGACACACAATGCAAAGAATAAGTCAATTTCTCTTCTTTTTATCTGCTTTCAGGTGTGATTTTTATATTGCCCACACCTGTTACTTGCCCCAGGTGAGTTTAAAGGAGCATCACATGCATGAAACAATCTTATTTATCCACAATTTTGAAAGGGTGCCAACTATTTTGTCCAGGTCATTTTTGGAGTTGTGTGGTACATTATGTCAAATTTGCTATTTTCCCTCCTTTTTTTGGTTTTGTTCCAATACACACAAAGGGTATAAACATGTGTATAGCAAAACATGTGTTAATGCAATAGTTTTCTGTGAGAAATACTTGATTTTCTGGAAACATTTCAGGGGTGCCAACAATTTTTGCCATGACTGTAGTTAAAAGAAAAAAAATATATATTTTCCCCCCCCACCCACAAAAATATAAAAAAAACAAAAAACACAAAAAAAAAAAAAAATAAAAAAAAAAAAAAAACACACTCAAAAAAAACTATATATATATAATTTATTTAATACTTTAAAAAAAAAAAAAAAAAAAAATAAAAAAAAAAAAAAAAAGAGGTTAGGGGGTGTCCCCTTCAAAATAAAATTTGTGCCCCTTTAAAAAAAAAAAACCTCATAAAGAGGGGGGGTACGCCAGGTAAAAAACCACCTATATAAACACAGGTGAGTTAGGTGCTTCATGACATTCAAACGATGTGACCCCTTGGTGGTGGGTTTGGTTCTCCTTCACCCCTCGAGAAAGGTATGTGTTATATTAAACTGGTGGCTCAGAGATGGGGAAATATAAATCTAGAATATGGGTGTTCGTGGGAATTTAACTTAATTCACATGTTTTCTTAGTGTTCTTGCTTGATGTAATTTTAGAGTAGTCGGGTGTGTCCAGACATTGCTAGTGAGCATGTGAGTCAGTTTCTTACACGTGAAAGGTAATATGTTTCCCTTACCTGGTTTGTGTGACTAAATCTGAGAGGAGTGGGGAGGGAGCAAACAAAAATGTCTTTGTTTTTCAGAAGTTGCCAACTGCTGTTTTGCTGCGGTTAAAATTGCGTTTCCAGTTTGGGACGCTGGATTCTCCTGTTGTTAAACGCTCGCGATTGTCGTGAATGCTCGCGATCGCCTTGAATGCTCGCGATCGCCTTAAATGACTGCCTTGACAACTGTACCACAATCACGGATGCACTCTAAACCCGTGGCCAGTGGCGGTTCTAAATTGAATTGCACCCCGGGCGAGAACATCTTTGAGCCCCCCCCCCCCTCGAAAAAACTAAATTATGTCATATTTTTCTTGACCTAAACTACAGTGGTACAAATTTAATTTGTCATTAAAATGTAATTGTACCACTGTAGTTGAGGTCAAGAAAAGTAGGCCTATACATGACATTGTTATAAAACAATTTGACAGAGTATTAACACTTAATGATATTTAATTTGATATTATTTGCATACCTTTATCTTTTCAGCATGCAGGGGCGCCAATTTGCCAATTCCCCACACAATGAATGAATGATAGATAATAGATAACCGATTTGCGGTGGCTCAGAGTTTTTTTTACTGCTCGTGCCGGTGCCGCCCCCCACGTGACATGGAAAAATGCCGCCCCGGGCGACTGCCCGGTTCGCCCGTGCCTAAAACCGCCACTGCCCGTGGCCGTTGACTCTGGTGCTGCGGGTTCGCTCACGTAGCTGGCGTAATTCTATTTGATTTGCGTTTATTCGTTGTCTGTGTATTTTGTTCAAATGCGGGTGTAATGGAGTTGAATTGAAATCGCTTCATTGTATTATTATTTAGTATTGTTTATTAACAAATTTAGTTGTTTTTGTTACTTGGGTTGGTTGTAATCCTTTCGTTGTCATGCTTTACATTTATGCTGCTCTATTACGGAAATGAGTAATTGGGATTTATCTGTTTTGTTGTTCTTTTGACCTTGGTTTATTTGATGGTTGTTAAGTGGGTTTAAATTTATTATTTCTTTTTGCGTTTGGTTGGTTTGAAGTGTTTTGATTTTTTTTGTTTTTTTGTTTTTGAATTGAGCAGTGAAATGTGTATGCAAAGACATAATATCAAAGAAACCAACTTTAAATTGTTTTTGTTGTGCATTGTATTTTGTTCTTTTGGCCAGTGTATGGGTGGCCGGCCCAGGGAAACGGTCTAAACGAAACCCATTGGGATGATTCATTGACATTTATAAAATTTTACCATTGATATTGAGCTACAGGTGTTAGTAATTTTGATAAATAAATTTAGTGGTCTGTGGTTTTGTCTCTGCTTGTCCTTTTTCATTCAGTTGAAAGCCTGTAATTGGGGAGGCTCGATAATTGGGGTTTGAGCAAGGGCTTTACCAGTGTAAGCTAATGATCGTCATACGGTCACATCAGCTTTATTTATATAGCGCTTTTTACAATTTTCATTATTACAAAGCAGCTGTACAAGAAAACATTGACTATAAGCAAAACATAAAAGGTTATGCAAGTCAAAAACAGGTCAAATATCAGACAGACTATAAATTCCTCTATGCAGTGTTAATGAAATAAAACTAAAATTATAGCAGCCAGGCAAACTAGTGCAATGCTAGTATGCTAACGGTGGCGAGGAACCCAAAACTCCATTGGAGGAGAATAAAACCTCAGAGGGAAACCAGGCCTAACCAGGGGATTCCAGTTCCCCTCTGGCAAAAACTGCAGCCTCTGCACAAGCTCGACAGTGCTTGCACAACAAGGCAAAATAGATTATCATTAATAATCTAATAGCGGCTAAAATTTTGTAGTTGTCACGTCCTTTGTCCAGCTCTATCATCACAGATTTTGTCAGGTCTGGGTATGGACTGCGTCCTACCCGCTCTGGTACCCTTGGAACAATGAGACTGGCTGAGAGTAGAGGACTGTTCTGCACTCTTTGAAGCAACAAATGCATCAGTTGTTATTGGAAGTGTTCCTGGTTGCGGTTGATCTGACTAGCGCAGCCTAAACCTTCATAATATTTATATTATAATAGTGTAGTGTATGCAAGATTAGTCTTCAAGAGGGCCGCCGTCCTCCGGGAATGATGAGATTTAAATATACAGGAAAACTAAACCAGACACATGTGAAACTAATGATTGACTATATGAACAATCAGAACAATAAACAGAACCTGAACGTGACACTTATAGATTATAAATGTTATTTTTTTCTGGAACAGAGAAACTGTTTGATACGGCACAAACATTTATATTTTTTGAATTGGTTTATTTCGCAGAGATCCACGAAATGCCAACTTCATGTTGCAATGCTGCACATTAGTCTGATTTGAAAACATATCGTCTCATAGTAAGGTAGACAGTCAGAAGATACATACAGATATTCGGTGAACCATTTAGAAGCTTGGCACGGATCAGATATTTACTGTCAACAGGTATATTATGCAATTATATTATAATTTACATTTCTTTCAGTAAACACATTTTAAGGCATTCAGTATTCAAAGATGGTAGTTTCTTACATGACTGACTATAATAACTGTTAATTATGTGATGTGATGGAAATATCGATCAAATGAATAAACAAACATTCACTTTAAAATATTTCAGGTTTTATGTTGTTTTATGTTTGTGTTGTTTGGTACCGTTTCATTTTTGTCAGCTTTAAAATAACTTTCTAAACATACCTGGTTTAATGGAGCTGAGCTCAGATGATCGCCAGTGTCAGATGCATAAAAACACAAAATGGAAAAGGAAAGAGTCTTCTAGCTTTAAGTGTGAGAGGCTTGTGGTGAAATGATGATCTAAACAAACCCACTTTACTTTTAAGATGTGCTGCTTGCACAACATGCACACGTCTGAAGATAAGCAGAGCAAATGCGTGCATGACACCACAAGAATGAGACGAGAAACACTCAATTATACAAAGCAGATGGTAAAATTACGTAAAAGTACAAAGCTTATAGCATATAGTACCACAGTGTTATGTTCTCTGACCCGAATCACAGTTTGTAAATGTCAAGAGATTCACTTCTGTGTCCACAAACTGTTCTTCTGTATTTCTGTCGTGAACGTGGAAGGAGAACCCAAGTGACACAGGGTTAACAAAAAGACTTTAATAAAGAACAAAAACACCCTCGATGGGGAAAACACTAACTGATCAAGATACAAAAACAGAAAACAAATACTTCCCACAAGGGGGCAAAAATAGCCAACTAAGGACAACGAATAAGGAACTTTGAAAAGGCAATATACAAACAAGAACTATGACTCCAGGGAACATGTACAGAGCAGGGAACATGTACAGGGGTAACAAGTACAACGAACGAGCACAGGACTATAGACACGAGGAGGCTTTAAAGGGAAACAAACACAGGATAATTAACAAGGGTCAGGTGCGGGTACTGAAACACTCAGGGAAGGTTAACGAGGAAACGAGATGGCGGGAAACACTGACGAGACACGAGAAAGCACATGGCAAGTCAGAATCAAAACAAAGCCATGTCTTTCTCACACAAAACCCAAGGCTATGCCATGACTCCGCTGCAAGACCAAGAATAAACATGACATGATAGCGGAATCATGACAATTTCTGTCTTTTACGCCAATAAATGGATTTATCGCAATGTACTGAATTTAACATTGAAATGCAAAGTGAAAAACTGAACTCTTGTAATTGACGACAATGTTTAAAGAAGAAAACTATCTGTGCTTTATTTTCTTTTTTGATGCTTTACTTTAAATGATATGTTATAATAGGCCTTTATCATTTACATTGTAAATAGAGAATGTGAAGCTATATGTGTAACACTCCCGTCCGTTTCCCTGCCTGTTTTTCCCCATGGACTTCATTTCTCGATCCCGCACCTGTCCGTCATTTGTATCACGCCGTTTCCCGCACCTGCCAGCCATCATTGCTCATTATCAAAGACTATTTATACTCCGTGTTTCCGTTATTCCCTTGTCGGTTATTGATTGTCGTGTAAAGTCTTGCGTTACGTGTACCAGTATTTGTCTAGTAAAAGTTACCTGTTTTTGGATACCTGGCTTCTCGTCTGTCTCGTCCGGCACGTGACACTGTGACAGAATAACCGACCCACCAATGGATTACATCTACATCTCTCCAGTGGACGAGCTGGTGGGTCTTCGGCAAGATGGACGGCCACTGGAGAGGTACGTGGAGGAGTTTTTTGAGGTGTGTTACCGGGTGGGTTGGGACGATCCCACACTTAACCGTGTATTTTTGACCGGTCTGGACGACGACATGCTCGCCCGCCGTTCTGCTCTCGTACGCGGACGACCTTCCCCTGGAGGAGATGATAAGTCAGGCTCTCCCGGGGAAGGAATCCGTGAACCGCGTTGGGGAGCTGGACGGTGGCTTGAGCGGTTCGCGTCCGGTACCGGTCTTCCGCGTGGGGGTCGTTCTGACTCACTCCGGGACCGCGCCTCACTCCTCCACGAAGTCCCGTCGGCGCCATCCACGTCGGCGGGCACAACAGCCCAAGCAGCGCGCTCCCGAGATTCCGCAGCAGCGGAATAGGGAAGGCCATGAGGGTCAAAATCTCCGGCCTTCCCGATGCACTCCCGTGCCAGCCCCCCGATAGACTCCCGTGTCAGCGCCCCGATGCACTCCCGTGCCAGCCCCCCGATAGACTCCCGTGCCAGCGCCCCGATGCACACCCGTGCCAGCGCCCCGATGCACACCCGTGCCAGTGCCCCGATGCACACCCGTGCCCGTCCCCGAGCCTCACCAGGCCTCCGTCCCCGAGCCTCACCAGGCCTCCGTGCCCGTCCCCGAGCCTCACCAGGCCTCCGTGCCCGTCCCCGAGCGCTTTCCAGAGCCCAAGGAACCCCAGGGGCCAACCCAAATGTTTTTTGGGGGGGTGCACATTACCTATCCGGGGAGCCCGGCACCCACCAGTCTTTCCAGGGCCCCGGATAGCCCCGAACCCAAGCCTCCGGACCCTCAGCCCGAACCCAAGCCTCCGGACCCTCAGCCCGAGCCCAAGCCTCCGGACCCTCAGCCCGAGCCCAAGCCTCCGGACCCACAGCCCGAGCCCAAGCCTCCGGACCCACAGCCCGAGCCCAAGCCTCCGGACCCACAGCCCCCTGACCCCAAGCCAGGGGAAGCCAGCTGAGAGACTCCCTGTCCCGTCCTTGTTTGTATCTCCCGCACGAGTCTCTCAGCTGCCCACCCCCCTCCCTGGTGTTTCGTTGGCGCGAGGACGCGCCTTTGGGGAGGGGGTGTACTGTAACACTCCCGTCCGTTTCCCTGCCTGTTTTTCCCCATGGACTTCATTTCTCGATCCCGCACCTGTCCGTCATTTTATATCACGCCGTTTCCCGCACCTGCCAGCCATCATTGCTCATTATCAAAGACTATTTATACTCCGTGTTTCCGTTATTCCCTTGTCGGTTATTGATTGTCGTGTAAAGTTTTGCGTTACGTGTACCAGTATTTGTCTAGTAAAAGTTACCTGTTTTTGGATACCTGGCTTCTCGTCTGTCTCGTCCGGCACGTGACACCGTGACAATATGGAGCATTGCATGCTGGGACAGCACCATCAGTTTTACAGGATCGCTCTCTGCTAGTCTTGTTGTTTTTGTTACCTGCATTGATATTGTTTGTTTTGCATAAAGCAATAAAATCTTAACAGAGAAGAGAAAAATGGACGTTGTATGTATATTAACTACAATCAAATAGCATTTTCACACTTTTGAAATTATTTGCGTGATCGTGTGAAAATAAACAAATGTATTTATAGATTTCAGCACATCTGTTCCTACAAATTATTCTACGATTGAAGAAGCCGCTTCATTCAAAAGTAAGACCAACACAAGGTGTAAAAGCAAGTTATGTGTGCCAGTACACACACACACAGAGAGATTGTTGAAATGGAGATTGTTAAGAGGAGGTTGAAGAGAAAAGTGATTCAGTTTAGATTCATGCACAATGAAACATGAAAGTGATAAACTGGATGGAAAGAAACACGTCAGTTTCAGAAAACTCAAAATGTATAAACGGGAGAAACATCTTCTGGATGCTCGCAGATGACAGACACCTCTTCAAAAACAAGACACAAAATAAGAAAACTCAAGAAATGTTTCACTTTTCCTGTAATTGTGAAGATGTTGTATCTGGTCATCTGCTCGACATAGAGATGGATGAACCTGTGGGAGTCTAAGACAAATAAAATATCCACAACACGGAACGGTTCGGCACGATGGTGGAAAAGCGGTCAATGTTTGGGGGAGAGCAGGTCTACCAGTAAACATGGTTAAGATAATACAATACAATCTACCTGACAGCTCTAGAGCGCGGTGTGACTGTGGAAAGTAAAAACACAACACATAAAGTTTAGTCTTTTAGTTTGATAAGTGCAGTTTATTTCTCAAATTATGAAGCGTTAGTACCTGGTGATGTCACAGCCACAGGAAGAGTCATTCTTGGAGTACCTCTTGTGGCGGGCGTAAAGCAACACAGACACAGGTAAGTGCAATTTGTACCCCGGAGGGTGATTTATTAACAATAATCCGCTGGGTGCGGGGTAACGTGAGCAGTGGCGAAGTAGCTCTCCGGTCCCAGCGGTGGTGAAACAGTGCAAAACAGTCCGGGGTGCGTGAAAGAATGGTGGGTGTGGATGCCGATCGTCTCAGGCGCTTGTGGCTGTGGAAAGAAAAAAACACAGAGCAAGCATTAGTGGTTTCCTACGGGAGAACGAGCTCACCCTTTTCTTCTCCTTCTCTGCTTATATGCTCCCCTCTTAATGGGGTGCAGGTGTAAACGATCGGCAGGTGCGGTGGCTTGAGTGTGGTGTTTCCATGGCGACGCTGATTGGCCATTGGTCCGCTCGCCACACTCCCCCCTAAGCGTCGACCTGGTACGCCGCTTCTGTTTATCGGGGCTTAGGGGGCTTTGGGGGGGGTTTTCCTGTGCCCCTGACCTTACTGCCCAACCTGACCAGATCCTGGACAGTCCATCGGCATTGCCGTGGGAGGCCCCGGCTCGATGGCGTACGGTGAAGTGGAAGTCCTGGAGCGCAAGGAACCATCTGGTGACCCTGGCATTGGTGTCTTTGGCTCTGGCCATCCAGGTCAGAGGAGCGTGGTCAGTTACCAGGGTGAAGGACCTCCCCAACAGGTAGTACCTGAGCTCCAGAACTGCCCACTTTATAGCCAGGGCCTCCTTTTCCACGGTGGCATAGCGAGTCTCTGCGGGGGTGAGCTTCCGGCTGATATATACCACCGGGTGTTCTTCTCCCTCTTTCACCTGTGATAGGACGGCCCCCAACCCGGTGTCGGAAGCATCCGTTTGTAGAACAAAGGGGCAGCCGAAGTCGGGCGCATGGAGTACCGGGGATGAGGCCAGCGCCTGCTTAAGGGTGTGGAATGAGGCTTCAGCCTCCGGGGTCCACTGGATCCTCTCTGGCTGCCCCTTCTTGGTCAGGTCGGTCAGGGGGCTGGCTATCGAAGAGAAGTCAGGTATGAAGCATCGGTAGTACCCTGCAAGTCCAAGGAAGGCACGCACCTGGGTCTTGGTGGTGGGTCTGGAGGCGTTCTGGACCGCTTCTACTTTCTGGGGCTGGGGCTGAATGACTCCTCGGCCGCCCTGGAACCCCAGGTATTGGGCCTCCGCTAGGCCCAGGCGGCACTTCCTTGGATTTGCGGTCAGCCCCGCTCGACGGAGATCTATCAGGACCTTCCTCAGCCTGACGAGATGGTCCTCCCAGCTCTCCGAGTGGACGACGAGGTCATCTATATAGGCAGCGGCATACGGCTGGTGCGGGCGTAGGAGCACGTCCATCATGCGTTGGAAGGTCGCTGGGGCGCCGTGTAGCCCAAACGGTAGTACCGTATACTGCCAGTGGCCCGACGGGGTACTGAAAGCAGTCTTCTCTCTGGACTCCGGCGAAAGGGGCACCTGCCAGTATCCTTTTGTGAGATCCAGGGTTGAGATGAACCTGGCCTTTCCCAGCCGCTCCAGTAGCTCGTCCACTCGGGGCATTGGGTAGCTGTCGAACTTTGAGACTTCATTCAGGCGTCGGAAGTCGTTACAAAACCTCAAGGTGCCATCCGGTTTCGGGACCATGACGATGGGGCTAGACCAAGGGCTACGTGATGGTTCGATCACCTTCAGGTTCTTCATCCGAGCAATCTCTTCTTCGATGGCCAGCCGACGAGCCTCGGGGACCCGGTAGGGACGCTGCCGAACGATCACTCCTGGTTCGGACCTCGTGCTGTATAATTCGAGTCTGCCCGGGCCGTTCCTGGAAGACATCGGAGAACTGACGGACCAGGGCGGTCAGGTCTGTTTTTTGGTCCAGGGAGAGTTGCTCTCCCATGGCCACGACCGGGGGTTCCGACTCTGCAAAGGCGGCCATCTGTTCGACTGGGGCTATCCACTTCTTTAGCAGGTTGATATGGTATAGCTGCTCTTCCTTCCTCCGTCCCGGCTGACTGACTCGGTGGCCATCAGGACGGGCTGGGATCTCAACGTCCGTCGACGCCTGGGCTGGCGGTCTCTGCGGGTCCGGGGCTGTATCGTCTTGGCCAATAGTCGGTCAAACCCGGGCCAGTCTCGTCCTAACAAGACCGGTACGGGAAGGTCGGCCACCAGGCCCACTTCTACGGGCCAGGTCCCCGGTTCCGCCGCGATTTCGGTCCTCTGGCTCGGTACCTCTCTGGTATCTCCGTGGACGCAGGTGATGGGGATGCTGGAGTTAGCCCGCCGGGGAGTTAGTACTCCAGTCCGAACCAGGGTGATGGAGCTTCCGGAGTCCAGGGTGGCCACGACCGCTTTCCCGTTTAGCCGAACTACTCTCTCTGGAGCCCAAGGCGGGATCTTGCGGTGGACGATACAGCCGGCCAGCCACGCCCGTGGCGTCGGAGAAGCAGCCTCTGTGGGCATGGGTTCGTCCTGAGGGGTGGGTGGGGCAGGTCTGTTGACTGGCCGCGAGGTACCCTCCTGCGGACGCCATCCGGGATTCACCCTCCGGGGCCCCGCCCTCTCTCCCTCGTCCCGGGCCAACGCTGCATCCGCCAGCTCGACGGACTCCACCAATTCGCCAAGAGTCCCGGGGTTTCTCATGCCGACAGGATTCCGGAACCGGCGAGGCAGCGCACGCAGCAACCGGTCGATAACTACCTTCTCGGCCATCTGAAACGCCGAGACACCTTCCGCCAACAGCCAGAGATGGGCGAGACGCGACAGCTGGGCCGCTTGCACTCGAACCGGGCGATGTTCGTCATACGACCACTGGTGGAATCGCTGTGCCGCTGCCACCGGCGATAACCCCACCCGGCCGAGGATTTCCGCCTTCAGTCGATCGTAATCCTCGTTCTGTGGGGCTTGGAGAGAGAAGTAAGCTTGTTGCGCCTCGCCGGTTAGGAAGGGTGCCAGCAGTCGCGCCCATTCGGCTTTATCCCAGGCTTCTCGGGTAGCGACGACCTCGAAGGTATGCAGGTACGCATCTATGTCGTCGAGCTCGGTGAGCTTGGTGATGTGCTGATGCGCGGTGAGTCTGGCGTCAGGTAGCGGGACTCTGGCTGCGGCGGCGTGCGCTGTCTCAAACGCATGCTCTAGTCTCTCTTGTCGGTGAGTGAGCTGTTCCGTAAAAAGAGTTGTTGCTTGGCCGTGATGTCCGTGAGACGACGGATAATCTCTTCCATGGCCGGGATCCTTCTGTGAACACCGGGCGATTTGGGAGAGAGAGTCAGCGGGTTTCCTGGAAACAAATATGCAGAGATGGTGAAACACTGTGTCTGGTTTATGCCCGCATTCTCCACCAACTGTGGCGGGCGTAAAGCAACACAGACACAGGTAAGTGCAATTTGTACCCCGGAGGGTGATTTATTAACAATAATCCGCTGGGTGCGGGGTAACGTGAGCAGTGGGGAAGTAGCTCTCCGGTCCCAGCGGTGGTGAAACAGTGCAAAACAGTCCGGGGTGCGTGAAAGAATGGTGGTTGTGGATGCCGATCGTCTCAGGCGCTTGTGGCTGTGGAAAGAAAAAAACACAGAGCAAGCATTAGTGGTTTCCTACGGGAGAACGAGCTCACCCTTTTCTTCTCCTTCTCTGCTTATATGCTCCCCTCTTAATGGGGTGCAGGTGTAAACGATCGGCAGGTGCGGTGGCTTGAGTGTGGTGTTTCCATGGCGATGCTGATTGGCCATTGGTCCGCTCGCCACACTCTATATATGGAAAAAAGACGTGAATTCTGTGAATACTTGTCATAACATACTGTAACAATATTATGGCCACACATATGATCATAGACAATAATCTGTGTTTACCCATAAATCTGAAACCTCCCAGGAGATGTCTGTGTGGGGCAAAACACATTAACATTGAAAGAAAATGTTAAGAAAGTCACGAGCGAATACAACTAATGTAAACTGATATTTCTCACCCTCCTTTGAGAGAGAGGTTTCTTGAGCTCTTCATTCTCTCTTTTCAGCTCAGACACTTGCCTTTAATAAAACACAAATAGATACAAATTTAAAGTTTTGAAGTATGATGGAAATATTTCAGATATTCAACAACAAAAGAGCACCTGTAGAGCTGATCATTGACATCTTTAAGCCTGTATAATGTACAGGCAGCCGGTTGTTATGGCAGAAATAAGCCCTGACAGTACGATCAGGTATCAGGTAGGAACAGCCGACTGCTTGTACATCATCCCACTTATTACACTTGCCACATGAGAAACATGATGAAATATTTGATAAGCTCAATTTTACCGAATGCAGACCTTCCACGTTAACTGTAAGAAACGACATTCAAATGTCACCAACAAGCGATTTGATTTAATCTTTTGTGAATATAATGTATGTTATTATAAAACGGTCAGTTCTGGTCCTTCATTGTGATTGGTTGAGCCGAGTTCCAAGCCGTAATAAAATACCCGAATTGTAACGGCAGACCCTAAATTTCAGTGTAATTCATTTTATGAAACATATGCTATGCAAATGGAATAAGCCCCACGAAGCAGTGGGTTACAGTGCATTTTATAACAACTAAGGGGGTTTTATACACAAATATATATATATATATATATTCATATTTAATTTGTCAAAAAAAACCTAGCAAAATGATTCGCTGCATCCGGGTGACCGTGTGTTATTAGTTTTGAGAGGTTGTTATCTGGGAATAACAGACCTGCAAATGTCACGACTGGCCAATCAGAATCAAGCGTTCCAGCGAGTCGTGTAATAAGTGTCTGATAAAACGACTGATACCTGTGCGATATGATCCAGTCGAGTCTGCAGGAGTTTCACTGGATCTGTGAAATACATCTTTTCCTGCGGTTTCATCTTAATAATGAAAGGAATATGCAGGAAACAAAAGAGACGAGAAAAGCTGATAAATAAACAAAACCTTCACTTGGGCTTTCAACTGTTTTGCCAATTTGCAACGATTGTCCCCTGATAGCAAACTACACCTGACAGACGTCTGCATTCACATCTGGAAGACATTGTTTGCTCGTCTGCAATACGTCTGATGTTAGATGTCACACAGACATCTGTAATATATTTATCATTGAGAATGGATGTAAAACTGCTCTCTCTAAGACATCAAGCAGATGTTTTTACACAGCAGATGTTTTCCAGATCTTTAGCAGATGTACCTGTGCTAGCCGGATCCTTTCCACACCAGGTGAACTCTGTCCATACAGCACACATAAACTCAATGAACTCTCAATAATATCATATATGGCAGTGGCTTTATCTATAGAATGAGAGAGTCGTTGTCAATGAATGTGTTGTTGGTTCGTTGTCTGCATTTAGCATCACAACTGGGGCTGATCATTGTTCTGCTGTAGACGCAGTTTCTGGGTTTAGTTTGACTCACCTGGTCAGATATTGTCAGGTAGTTACAGTCGGCCTGACACACTCTGCACTGACCACTAAACTCTGGAAGACAAAATGTTTGTTACCCGACTAAAAAAGGTCTTAAATAAAAGTGAAAATCACATTTAACTGTTATTATACCAAAGTAAATCCCGCACTCACTTGTATTCATGCAGTCCTGACAGAATATATGACCACAGCTGGACACTACAAATGGTTTCCCTCTTCTCAGAAAACAGTTATTACAGTGAAACCAATCCATGTCGTCTCTGCAGGACCAACAAAACTAATTCTCATATTTACCTCAGAAATGATTTCTTATATAATCGTCGTGTAAAGGTGAATTAACACGTGAGAATGTTTAACTTGGTATATTTGTGTGAAGGGTTTAGCTGCAGTTCACAGAGTAACAGACCGAAACTGAAGCGAAACAAGTCCATACTATGGAAGCAAATAAGAGACATAATGTTTTGAAATTTAACAGCCAATGAATACTTGATTTTGAATTATTTTACTTTGGAAACCATGTATCTGAATTTATTTGTTTCGAATTTACCTCTATGAAATTTAAATATGAAAATTCTTGATTTCCATTTTAAAAACCTGAATTTAATGCTCACAAATTCAGATACAAAAAAAAAATCAACTTACAGAATTTCAGATAAAATACAAAGTGTGTCCAGGTTGCATGTTGAGGACTTAAGATGCCAAAGTTTTCTGATCAAACTTTACTAATTTCTTAGATTGTTGTAATAAAGTCAGACTAATGCAATAACTGCATTAACTCATCTACTGCACTGTGACTATAATAACTGCATTAACTAATCTACTGCACTGTAACTGTAATAACTGTACCTATTAACTTTATGAGAAAATGCTTTGTCTTTGAGATTAAAACGCCTTATCAATTTGGTATTTTCATTAGTTGTCAGTTATAATCATCACAATTAAAATAAATAAACATTTGAAATATATCGTCTGTGAAAAAAAAAATTAAAATTTTTAATTTTTTTTTTTTAAAAAAAAAAAAGAAATAAATTTATTTTTTTTTTTAATATTATAATAAGACCCCCACCGCTTCTTTTCCCCCCCCCCCCCTCCTATTTTTTTTTTTTTCTCCTCTTCCCCCCGGGTCCCTCCGGTTGTGTGTGTGGGGTTTATCCAACACAACCCCCCCCAAAAAAAATCACAAAACCCAAAAGAACAGAACAGGATGTATGAACACGCGTCACAGGATCCACAAATGCACAACTTCTCATTGGTATGCGCAAAATCAATTTACATGAACACAGTGGCGGTTCTACATTGAATTGCACCCCGGGCGAGAACATCTTTGAGCGCCCCCCCCCCCTCGAAAAAACTAAATTATGTCATATTTTTCTTGACCTAAACTACAGTGGTACAAATTGAATTTGTCATTAAAATGTAATTGTACCACTGTAGTTGAGGTCAAGAAAAGTAGGCCTATACATGACATTGTTATAAAACAATTTGACAGAGTATTAACACTTAATGATATTTTACTGACATTCAATTTGTACCACTGGAAAAAAAGTGGTCAGAAAAAGATTCATGACAGTTATAATGGCCTCATGACAGCCAATGTCAAAACCAATATGACAGTTAACCCAGCTGTAGTGGCCTTAATTCATTTATCTTCTTATTGGTTATTTGTAATCACGTGTTTTGTTGTGTTCACTTCCGTTTCCTTTATATCCGGTGTGTTATATTGTTTGTCGTGGTTGGTAGGGGGTGAGCGATGGGATGGCCAACTTTCTGTTGACCGTACAAGTAAAATGTTTGTTCTGTCAAATAAAACAACTGTGACGCGTTCAGAAGTGTCCCCGTTTCTCAGTCTCTAAGGCAATATGGTTAGATGCCGAAACACCAGCTAAGTAGTGTCATACATTCAATTATTAATCTGCTATGTCATGTTTTTATGACAATTATGATAGGTTAAGATGTATTGGTTAATGTAAAGCTGTCAACAAAGACCTCAAACAAACAATATTTGCATTAAAAATGTCATAATTGAGCGAATGACACTTAATGACAGTTGTCATAAACATGCATAAAACCTTCATATTCATGACATGTGTGATGTAGCAAATAAATAGCAAAGGTTATGTTCGTCTTAGAAACTAGCTACAGATTGGAAAATTCTGTTTGCTCATTACGGGACCTTACGTTAACCCAACTGATGGAAATAAATAATAATAACTGAACTTGTAACAGTTTTGTTGCAAAGCACAATATTATGGTGAAATTAGATCTCGTGTTTGTTGACTTAAAACCAAATTTGTTGTATGTTTCGGTTCTACCTGCCCTGCGCGGGCCTCGAACCGGCGTTTGTCCGAATGAGAGTCGGGCGCTCTAACGACTAGGCTAAACACCGCAGCGTCTTTTAGCCCTTCAGAATGATACAGTAGCCCTTGCATAACACAGAGAGAACATTATAGTTGCATACCTTTATCTTTTCAGCATGCATGGGCACCAATTTGCCAATTCCCCACACAATGAATGAATGATAGATAATAGATAACCGATTTGCGGCGGCTCAGAGTTTTTTTACTGCTCGTGCCGGTGCCGCCCCCCACGTGACATGAAAAAATGCCGCCCCGGGCGACTGCCCGGTTCGCCCGTGCCTAAAACCGCCACTGCATCACAAAAAAAAAAAAAAAATACAAAACAAAACCTCCTCTTTTTATTTACACTCATTTTTTTTTAATTAAAAAATAACAAAAAAAAAAAAAAAAAAAAAAATATTTTTTTTTTAAAAAAAAAAAAAAAAAAAAAAAATATTATCACATTCAACACTGACCGTTGTTTTTTTTTATTATTTTTTGAAATTAAAATCACACCCCATTCTCACCCCACACCAGAAGAAGACACAATATTATAAAACTAAAAAAGAAGACATCTAAGGAAAAACACAACTCTGCTCAATTTTTCGGTTCAATTACAGACGGGCTCTGGGCTCAACTGTTTTTCCTATCCCGGGTAGCCCGGATGTTACCTTGTGAATATTTAACTTGAATTTTTCAATCTGAATTTGAGCAGTCGAATTAGACATATGTTTTCTGTGAAAATTATTAACTTGAAATTTGAGGTCTGAATAAGAGCAATCAAATTTGATCAACCTGAATGTATTTTATCAGAAATTCTGTAAGTTGATTTTTTTTGTATCTAAATTTGTGAGCACTAAATTCAGGTTTTTAAAATGGAAATCAAGAATTTTCATATTTAAATTTCATAGAGGTAAATTCGAAACAAATAAATTCAGATACATGGTTTCCAAAGTAAAATAATTCAAAATCAAGTATTCATTGGCTGTTAAATTTCAAAACATTATGTCTCTTATTTGCTTCCATACCTGTCAGAACCGGCTCGACTCGAGTGAGCAGATGTGTCGTTGAGTAAAGTCTCCAGTAGAGGTCGCCAACGCTATTGATGTTTCTATTGTGTCATAGATTTACTTTACATACGCGGTTGTTTATAGTGATTCATATTTCAACCATTTAAAGTCGCTCATTACTATACAAACAACTAAACATACGTAATCAAGACAACAAAAATAAGTGGAGTAAAAAATTTGGAAGTTAATTTATGGTTACGTCATCAGGGCCAGACACGGATACGATGACTGACTTAACAGTTTATTCTAAGCGGTTTATGCGACCGGCACCAGATTTCACACCATCTTTGTTTTCTTAACCAAACTAAATATGTCTCACAAAAGTATTATTATAATAGCAGTAAAACTACCACTGTAGTTCAGAAGCCAATTGCCCGCAGCGAAAGGAAACACTACACAACACACTGCGAAAGTGCACCAATGTGTGTTTGTGTGTGTGTGTGTGTGTGTGTGTGCGTGCGCGGGTGCGTGCGCGGGTGTGTGTGTGTGTGCGTGCGTGCGCGCGCGCGCACAAACATTATGTTTGAGCTCTTTCAAGGCTCCTCATCCGTCATTACACGTAACGGGTGAAAGTGAAACTGAAGCCATTTTACAGTGAGAAGAATGTGTTTAGGGATACGACCTTGAACTAGGAGCTCTCGCCGATGCAATCCACCACTTTATCATAAAGAGACTGGAGACGCTAATGCTGCCAGTGGAAGGACGACACAGCAGGTCCCTGTGTATCCTCTTTGATGGATGTGAGGCCCTCTATCGGTGGACTCTTAACATGATAACCGGTGATCTCATCTGCGCCCTCTGTGCCTGACTTACGCTTGTCTGCTATGATCGTGGACTAATCTCGCCTGCACCAGAGAAAGGGAGGTGACGTGTTTTATATGATGAGTGATACTTTTTATATTTAAGAAAGAATTGTGTGTTAACTGCCATCCGAGTGTGCTGATCTTTATACTTCGTGCGGTATGGGGTGCCGTTTGTTACAATACTGTGAGCATCACATTTATTCAGTAGATTCAATCGCCTGTTTTACTTCATTTACATCGCGTTTATTGTTGTGTGTTGTTTTTTGTATTGAACTATTGCTCCTGTGTGACATATCGCTCATTGCTCCCTGAATTCTTCATA
>JAXOFQ010000056.1:0-12500 GCA_037178815.1 Barbatula barbatula | reverse complement strand
TCTTTTGTTTTCTTTATTGTTTGTATGATTAAATTCTCTTTAGATGAGCAGGGTTCATATCTCACTATAGCACAGAGGAGGAATCACATTTGAATCTTACTGTATCACTTGCAGAGGGATTTTAAAAGGTTGGACTACAGACAGATTTAGTTTTCTTGCTTCAAACTGGGATGTACGAGATTTAGCTAAATTTACACATAAAATATATATTACATGTACGCAATATAGTTGTACTTACAAATATGTTGAACTATAATAGTTTATCTTAGCAGAAATTACTTTTTACTTTATTTTCTGAATATTTTTGTTCATATATCCTATATTTATTCTAATATACTATACAAATGTATCACATTACTGATACATTGCATAAAGTCATTACATATATGTTGTTTAAGTTTGACTGGTGGAGAATCTCCTAAACCCAGCTGTGTGTCTATGAAGAGTGAAGCATCAATGGATGATCCAGTTCACTTCAGTTCAGGAGACTGTGATGATCCAGATGTGAGGTGAGAACAGTCTGATGGTTTAGACGAGTAAATCACTTCATCAGTCTTTATTCTCTGATCTGAGTCTGTGCTGTTGATGTTACTGCAGATATTCACTGAACACTTTACTGACAGATACACACATTAATCCAAGTGTTCACTGTATGAAACACATATTTCATTTATTGTTACATTACAGAAACACAACAAATGTCTCATTCAAAGGGAAGCACATGGAGTCTGTTTTCCAGGTGAGTGTGTGTGTGTCTGTGTGTGTGTGTGTGTGTGTGTGTGTGTGTGTGTGTGTGTGTGTGTGTGTGTGTGTGTCTGTGTGTGTGTGTGTGTGTGTGTGTGTGTGTGTGTCGTGTGTGTGTGTGTCTGTGTGTGTCTGTGTGTGTGTGTGTGTGTGTGTGTGTGTGTGTGTGTGTGTGTGTGTGTGTGTGTGTGTGTGTGTGTGTGTGTGTGTGTGTCTGTGTGTGTGTGTGTGTGTGTCTGTGTGTGTGTGTGTGTGTGTGTGTGTCTGTGTGTGTGTGTATGTGTGTCTGTGTGCGTGTGCGTGTGTGTGTGTGTGTGTAAAGTTGAGAACTGGATGCAAAGCAATTACTGTGTAACAACCGTTTATATATAAATATTTATTAGGGATAAATATTTTTTTACAGAATTCTCTTTTAAAGAATGTGTCTTTTTTAGAATTTTGCTTTAATTAACAATCATTTATTTGATTTACATTCAATATCATGTTTCATTCACAGTTTATTCAGAAATGTAGATGCTCTTCTTCAAATGAAGCTTTAAAATAATTTTACCCCAAAATATGTTAATAAGCCCAAAATCAAATCTGTATGTTTAAGGGGCGTTTCATGAGATTCTTTTACTGTCAGTCGTACTGCAGCTTTACACAGATTACTGTTATTATTACTGATGATTCTGAAACATGTTTAGATGTTTAGTTTCAAACTGATTCATTGTAGTAAGAAGTCACGATCATATTGATTTTAAATAGATCTCAGTGTGTTATCAATGCTGATGTGTATTTGATGCTTTGAGAATCATTTGAAGGCAAAATATGAATTAAAGAATATATGATTTTGTTTGTATAGTTTTGATGTGTGTTTATAGTGTTTAAATGTGTTACAGGTTTCATGAAATGGGGTTCAAGCAATTAAGAAAAAAAAATGTGTTCACTCAAATGAGCATTAAAACCTTTTTCTGACCTCATAAGAAAACTAAATCATGTGTGTTTGAACAATGTTTTCAGGAGCTTGAGGACAAACTCATCTCTCTGATGAAGAAAGAGCTGAAGATCTTCAAGAGTCTACTGAGTCCAGATTACCCATCATGCTCTGAGAGAGAAGAGGAGGATGATGAAGATCAGATCAGAGTCAGAGAGATGTTTCTGAAGATCACACTGAACGTCCTGAGGAAGATGAAGCAGACAGACCTCGCTGACAAACTACAGACCAGTAAGAGCTCTCAGTCATGTGACTATGACATCACTTTACCTTCAGACGAACAGACACAGTGTCTGTATTTACTGATGATTATTAGTGAAAATACATTTACAGTTAATAAATCAACACAATAGAACCATGAAGCTTTTTGTGTTCATCTAATGTCATGATCAGCAAAATCTTAAAACACTCTTAAGGTCAAATATAAGAACAAATTAGGCAAAAATATTCATTTGGTTTATAAATTAGAAAAATATACATGAATTTTCCCAATTGTATACATTTATTTTGATTTACATTCCCTTTGTTTATCAGAATTGGCCCCTTTATACATGAAGAAACACAAATCCAGACTAAAAGAGAAATTCCAGAGAATGAATGAAGGAATCTCAAGTCAAGGAAGCTCAACACTTGTGAATGAGATCTACACAGAGCTGTACATCACAGAGGGAGGGAGTGAAGACATCAATAATGAACATGAGGTGAGACAGATTGAGACGGCATCCAGAAGATCAGAGACACAAGAAACACAAATCAAATGTAATGACATCTTTAAAGTCTCACCTGAACTAAACAAACCCATCAGAAGTGTGCTGACTAAAGGAGTCGCTGGAATTGGAAAAACAGTCTCTGTGCAGAAGTTCATTCTGGATTGGGCTGAAGAAAAAACAAATCAAGATCTTCACTTCATATTTCCACTTCCTTTCAGAGAACTGAATCTGATCAAACAGACAAATATCAGTCTGATGGATCTTCTTCATCAGTTCTTCACAGATACAACAGAACTGAGATCGACAGACTTTGATGATTATAAAGTTGTGTTTATCTTTGATGGTCTGGATGAGTGTCGTCTTCCTCTAGATTTCTCAAAGAATCCGAGTTTGTTTGATGTCAGAGAATCAGCGTCAGTGGATGTGCTGCTGACAAACCTCATCAAGGGGAATCTGCTTCCTTCTGCTCTGATCTGGATCACCTCTCGACCAGCAGCAGCCAATCAGATTCCTCCTGAGTGTGTTGATCTGATCACAGATGTACGAGGATTCAATGACCCTCAGAAGGACGAGTATTTCAGGAAGAGAATCAATGATGAGAGTCTGGCCAACAGAATCATCACACACATGAAATCATCCAGAAGTCTGTACATCATGTGTCACATCCCAGTCTTCTGCTGGATTTCAGCCACTGTTCTCCAGAGAATGTTGAGTGAAGCAGAGAGTCCAGCACAGATCCCCAAGACTCTCACTCACATGTTCACACACTTCCTGATGTTTCAGATCAAACAGAAGAGTCAGAAGTATGATGGGAAATGTGAGGTAGATCTTCAGCAGGCTAGAAAGAGTCTTGAGTCTCTGGGAAAACTGGCTTTTCAACAGCTGGAGAAAGGGAACCTGATCTTCTATGACGAGGATCTGAGAGAGTGTGACATTGATGTCAGAGAAGCGTCAGTGTACTCAGGAGTTTGTACTCAGATCTTCAGAGAGGAGTTTGGACTGAACCTGGGGAAGGTGTTCAGCTTTGTGCATCTGAGCGTTCAGGAGTTTCTCGCTGCTTTGTTCAAGTTTCTGTCATTTCTTCAGCAAACATCAGAAAACTTCAGCGGATTGAGATCAAACATGAGTGATTTACTGAAGAGTGAAGTGGACAAGGCCTTACAGAGTGAGAACGGACACCTGGATCTTTACCTCAGATTTCTTCTGGGTCTCTCACTGGAGTCCAGTCAGACAATCTTACGAGATCTGATGACACAGACAGGAAGAAGCTCTGACAGTAAACAGGAAATAGTCGAGTACATTAAGATGAAGATCAGAGAGAATCTCTCTCCAGAGAAATCCATCAATCTGTTTCACTGTCTGAATGAACTCAATGATCATTCTCTAGTGCAGGAAGTACAAACATATGTGAACAGAAGAGATGAGTTTAGTCTTACTGGAGTCCGTCTCTCTCCTGCTCAGTGGTCGGCTCTGGTGTTTGTGTTACTGAACTCAGAAGAGAAGCTGGATGAGTTTAATCTGAGGAAATATGATCGATCAGATGAATGTCTTCTGAGGCTTCTGCCAGTGATCAAAGCATCCAGAACAGCTCAGTGAGTCATTTACCTGCAGTTTCACCTGAACATCTAACAGTCCACATTACTGTAGTTAATGTCCTACAGAGACACAATAAAACATGATGGAATTGTTCATTGCACCTATAGAGTGAGAGCTGCTCTCTTGTGGCTTTTTCTGATGTTCATTCATTTGTTTTTTATTTATAATTGTCTGTCAGGGTTCAGTTCTTGCAGTGATTCTCTATCAGGTGCAGATGTTGCTTCAGCTCTTGTGCAGATGATTCTCATTGTTCAAACATTATCTCTTGATGTGTTTATATCTTCACTGTTATCTTGTTATTTCTCTTTCAGTCTGAGTCGCTGTAATCTGACAGAGAAAAGTTGTTCATCACTGGCGTCAGTTCTCAGATCAAACTCCTCAAGTCTGACAGAACTGAACCTGAGTCTCAATAATCTGAAGGATTCAGGAGTGAAGCTGCTCTCTGATGGACTGAAGAATACAAACTGTAAACTGAAGACACTAAAGTAAGAAAATCCTTAAAGCAATAAAGTTAAACATGTGTATGTATTATGTAAATGGAGGTCTTCATAAGTTTATCAGAATCATCTTTATATGTAAGAGACTCAACAGTGACTGTCAGTCAATGACTCTCTGTTGATTCAGATTCATACAGAATTATCACCATACTGAGATCATCAAAAGAGGGACATCAATTACATTGATTAATAATATATGAAATAATTAAATATATTAAATAGAGTATAATTAACTATATTAAATAATTTTACTCTCGATTATTGTCTAAATGTTATTGTCATAATTTCATTTATTTTTCTTCTCTCTTCAGTCTGTCTGGTTGCAGTATTGGATCTGAAGGTTGTGTTGCTCTGACTTCAGCTCTGAGATCAAACCCCTCACATCTGACACAACTGGATCTGAACTTTAATAATCCAGAAGATTCAGGAGTGAAGCTGCTCTCTGATCTACTGAAGGATCCACACTGTCAACTACAGACACTACTGTGAGTTACTGATCAAATTATCATTTAGTTATAAACTCACCTTTTTAAATAATCTCAAGTGACTGTCGAGTATTTTGCTGTTTATGTTTTGCTGTTTCACTCTTGTTCTTGTGTAAATTTGATGTAGTTGACAGTGGCGGCATTTCACCAAAACCTTGGTTATGGCAAAATTTCCTCCGGCCAAACAACAGCGATATTCCAAAGTAACGTCACCATAAATGATACCACATCATATCTAAACAAATCCTTCACTAGAATCCCAAACACTGAATGAATGCATGAACATGCACAGAGACTTACAGATAACAAACACAAACCCTCATATTGTTACGAACACGCCAGGCTCCACATACTCACAAGCATCACGAGCAACCTTCCCTGTGTATTAATCACCTGCACCTGAAGATCATCATCACCTCATCACCATCAGTATTTAAGCAGCACGCGAACGCGCAGTCACCATCCGGTCTCGTATGCACTATGGCTACAACAAGGACTCTCTTCAATGGTTTACCTGCTCTCCAGTCTCCAGCGTGTCTCCTCGTCTTCGTCTTCGTCTCCTGTCTCCATTGTCTCCCCTGGCTAAAGATTCCATGTCTCTTAATGCTCCTCTGTGAGGTCTTACGTTTATGTTCAATAAACCTCAATTGTATTTCTAACCTCCTGTTCTCCGTGTCTCCGTGCCGTAACAGAAGACCGGACCGAAAACAGAGTTCCGACACAACTGTCAAGGATCCTGTCCAGGATTTGGTCGACATTCTTCGTCAAACCCTCACCACGTCTCCTCTCGCACCAGCACCACCGAGCACCCACGTTGCCGCTTCTACGGCTCTGGTGAACGCCAGTCCCATGGCCAAACCGGCGCCCTTCTCTGGTAAGGCGGAGGACTGCAACGGATTTCTGCTGCAATGCTCGCTGGTCCTGGAGATGCAACCGCACCTTTACCCCACCGAGCGATCCAAGGTAGCATTTGTTATCTCTCAACTTTCAGACCTGGCTCTCCGGTGGGCAGAACCCCTCTGGTCGCAAAACAACCCGCTTACCCACTCTTTCTCCAGTTTCATTATCCATTTCAAAGAGGTGTTTGGTAAACCCTTGTGGGATTCGGCAGTACAACTTTATCACCTCAAACAAGGTGCGCTACCTATCACGGAGTATGCCATCCGGTTTCGTACGCTGGCTGCTTCTAGTGGGTGGAACGAACAGTCTCTGATCACCACGTACAGGCAAGGTTTGGATTCTCGGGTGCGGTTGCATCTCGCTGCATACGAGGATACCATCGGATTAGAACCGTTCATCCAGCTTTCTATACGCTGCGCCACTCGTATGCAGTCGTGTGTGGAAGAACTCCAGGGCCAAACACTAAGCAGTTCATTCCTCCGCCTGCCAGAACCAGCCCACAACCCCAGAGGACAACTTCCGTCTGTCCATGTCTGAGCGGCAGAGGCGGCTGACCCAGAAGCTGTGCCTCTATTGTGGAACACCGGGGCATTCCATCACAGAATGCCCCGTCCGCCCTCCTCGTCCATTGGTGAGTGCCATCATTCCATCCCTTAACAAGATGAAACCACTCACAACCACTGTAATTCTTACTGCTGCCGCTGTCTCACTTCCAGTTGTCGCTCTCCTTGACTCTGGGTCAGCCGGGAACTTCATCTCGGGTCATCTCTGCCGCCAGCTCAAGCTAAAAACCAAAGCCACTCCGAATATCTACCAGGTCCACTCGATAACCGGAAAACCTCTCAGCCGCCGGAATGTACGGAAATCCGTAGGACCACTACAGCTAAGAGTGGGGATTCTTCATGAGGAACAACAACACCTGCTGGTTCTGGAGGAATCCACCGCTGACATTATTCTGGGGCGCCCGTGGTTGGAGCAGCATAACCCTGTTATCTCCTGGAGGACGGGAGAAATTCTGAAGTGGGGCGACGACTGCTTCCCGGGCTGCTTCTCTTCACTTCCTGTACCAAAGACACCATGTCCTACGAACCTGTCGATATGTTCCACCTCGATCGAGAGTCCAGTGGAACAGCGCTCAGTGGATATTCCAGCCTGTTACGCCCCCTTCAGCGACGTTTTCTGCCCCACACGTGCCGCCAAGCTGCCTCCACACCGGCCATGGGACTGTGCGATTGATCTGCTGCCAGGTGAACCAGTGCCCCGTGTAAGGATTTACCCTTTATCACGTCCGGAGGAGAAGGCCATGGCAGAGTACATCAAGGAGGCACTAAACCGAGGATATATTCGTCCGTCAACTTCCCCTGCTGCTTCCAGCTTCTTCTTCGTGGCCAAGAAGGACGGAGGCTTACGACCCTGCATCGATTACCGAGCACTCAACAATATCACCGTCAAGTTCCGCTACCCACTTCCTCTCGTCCCTGCCGCGCTAGAACATCTCCGTGGTGCCACTGTGTTTACGAAGTTGGACCTCCGCAGCGCGAATAACCTCATCCGGATACGTGAGGGGGACGAATGGAAGACCGCATTCGTAACACCTACCGGGCACTATGAGTATCTGGTGATGCCATATCGATTGGCCAACGCCCCCTCCGTATTCCAGGATTTTATCCATGAGGTACTCCGGGAGTTTCTCCAGAAATTCGTCCTAGTCTATATAGATGACATCTTGATCTACTCCAGGAGCCTGGCCGACCATCGCCATCACGTTGCGGAGGTTCTCCAACGACTGAGGAGCTTTCATCTCTTCCTCAAAGCAGAAAAATGTTCATTCCACCAGCCCTCAGTTCAGTTCCTGGGATACATAATTGATCACAGTGGTATCCAGATGGACGAGGGGAAGGTGGAGGCTATCCGGTCCTGGCCCCTTCCTACAAATATCAAGCAACTCCAACGTTTCCTCGGTTTTGCAAACTTCTACCAACGCTTCATCCAAGGTTATAGTTCCATTGCCAGTCCTCTCACCCATCTTCTCCGCAACCAACCAAAGTCTCTGTCCTGGTCCCCAGCAGCCACGAAGGCCTTCGAAGTTCTGAAGACTGCCTTCACTACTGCTCCCCTCCTCGTCCATCCCAACCCAGAAATCCCTTTCGTTGTGGAAGTAGATGCTTCAACCACCGGAGTGGGAGCAGTCCTATCCCAGCAGCAGGGGAACCCCAGTAAACTCCATCCATGCGCCTTCTCATGCAAGCTCAGCCCGGCGGAAGTAAATTACGACATCGGTAACAGGGAACTTCTCGGCATCAAGCTGGCTCTTGAAGAGTGGAGGCATTGGTTGGAGGGTGCTGAACACCCCTTCATCTTCCTTACCGACCATAAGAACCTGGGATATCTACGGGAGGCGAAATGATTGAATCCGCGCCAGGCTAGATGGGCACTGTTCTTCACCCGGTTCCATTTCACCATCTCGTATCGTCCCGGATCAAAGAATGTTAAGGCAGATGCCTTGTCCCGTATCTACAGTCCGGAAGAGAAGGGGAAAGACTCCGAACCTATCCTCCCGGATAAAATCTTCGTCAATCCTATCGTCTGGTCCGAGGAAACCCTACCCTCCTCCATTGCCTCCACCCCGCCGGGCTGTCCACCGGGATTACAATATGTCACCCGCACTCATCGCAAGAATCTCATCCACTCTTCTCACTCCTCACTGGGCACTGGTCACCCGGGGGTCAATGAAACCCTTTCACTGCTAAAAGAACGCTTCTGGTGGCCACGCATGGCATCTGACGTCAGAAGGTACGTACAACGATGCAAGGAATGCGCCGTGTCCAAAAGTCCTCGCCATCTTCCCTCCGGAAAACTTCTTCCTCTGCCCGTTCCTAAACGGCCATGGTCACACCTAGGAGTGGATTTCATCACAAATCTCCCCGTATCCGAGAATCATACATGTATACTAGTAGTGGTTGATCGCTTTTCGAAGTCCTGTCGCCTGATCCCCTTAAAAGGACTACCCACAGCCATGGAAACGGCAGAACTAATGTTTAACCACGTCTTTCGCTACTTCGGCATTCCAGAAGACATCGTCTCTGACCGAGGTCCCCAGTTCATCTCTAAGGTCTGGAAGGCCTTTTTCCAGCTCCAGGGTGTGACCGTCAGTCTCTCCTCGGGCTATCATCCTCAGTCGAAAGGGCAGACGGAGAGGAAGATCCAGGAGATCGGTCGCTTTTTATGTACCTTCTGTCACGGCCACCAGAACTCTTGGAACCAGTTCCTGGGGTGGGCCGAGTACGCACAGAACTCCCTACGCCAACCTGCCACTGGTCTTACTCCATTTCAGTGCGTACTCGGCTACCAACCTCCCTTATTCCCATGGTACGGAGAGTCCTCAGATGTCCCAGCAGTTGATTACTGGTTCCGGGAGAGTGAGAGGGTCTGGGACTCAGCACATCAACAACTCCAACGTGCTCTTCGCCGACGTAGGATGACAGCCGACCTCCGCCGGTCAGAAGCTCCACCTTTTCAGGTTGGGCAGAAGGTCTGGCTGTCCATTAGAGACATCCGCCTACGTCAGCCATGTAAGAAGCTGAGTCCCAGGTTCATTGGCCCGTTTTCCATCATCCAGCAGATCAATCCGGTCACCTACAAGCTCCAACTACCACCACACTACCGGATTCACCCCACGTTCCATGTGTCCCTGCTCAAACCTTACCACCCCTCTGTTTCTGTTTCCCCAGAGTCTGGCACAACCCCGGAACCCCCCTACCACTCATCTTGGAGGATGGTGCGGCCTATCTAGTCCAGGACATTTTGGACTCCCGGCGGCGTGGTGGCTGTCTCGAGTACCTGGTCGATTGGGAAGGCTATGGTCCAGAAGAACGCTCGTGGGTACCCAGAGATGACATTCTTGACCCCAACCTGCTTGAGGCCTTCCATGCTTCTCATCCTGACCGACCAGCACCTCGAGGCAGAGGTCAACCACCACGTCGTCGGGGTCCTCGGCCCTCAGGAGCGGGCCGTGGAGGGGGGGGTAATGTTACGAACACGCCAGGCTCCACATACTCACAAGCATCACGAGCAACCTTCCCTGTGTATTAATCACCTGCACCTGAAGATCATCATCACCTCATCACCATCAGTATTTAAGCAGCACGCGAACACGCAGTCACCGTCCGGCATCGTATGCACTATGGCTACAACAAGGACTCTCTTCAATGGTTTACCTGCTCTCCAGTCTCCAGCGTGTCTCCTCGTCTTCGTCTCCTGTCTCCATTGTCTCCCCTGGCTAAAGATTCCATGTCTCTTAATCCTCCTCTGTGAGGTCTTACGTTTATGTTCAATAAACCTCAATTGTATTTCTAACCTCCTGTTCTCCGTGTCTCCGTGCCGTAACACATATCCATTAAAATGTGTTTTTTAAAGCTCTACTGTTAAAGTCAAAACAATTGTTTTTCAACCCTGCAGCGACTCCAACAAATATCTACTAAACCATCTGTCATTTATACTGTGTGTGACAATCGCTTCAAACCCACAGACAGATGTTTCACAACAACCACAGATGACCACATTCATCAGCTACAAGTCTAAAATCTTCATCAAACATTAAATGAACAGCAAACATTATTAAATATAAAACATGTCTCACCTTGTCACAGTGCAGTTTATTGTTATTGTTATTAAGCAGCAGCGAGGTTGAAGCTAAATCTGTGACATCCAGATAATCCAACAAGATTCACCTGAACATCTAACATACAAGAAATATACAGCAGTCTAAAATATTAAAATTATTAGATTAGATTAGATTAAACTTTATTGTCATTACACATATGCAAGTACAGTGTGACGAAATGTAGTTTAGGTCTAACCAGAAGTGCAGTTAGCAAGTGCAGGATATACAGTTAAAATAAATACAGAATACAATATTGAGAAAATATTATACAGTGGGCATGGACTATGAAAATAATTTACAGTAGGTATGTACTTTGAACAATATATACAGATGGCAATATACTATGAACATTAATGTACAGGTGGCTATGAACAGATAATTACGATCTTTAATGAGCCTCTTTATACACACCGTTTTGTCTGAATGCTGTAGGGCAGGGGTCTTACATTCAAGTTCCTAGAGGTCCGGTCTTTATAGTTTCTTCCAACAATGTTTTCTAAAAAATTTCAAATATTTAATAAATGAAGCCCCCTTGTATGTGTGTATATGTGGTAAGGTCCACATTCACCCTAATTATCAATCAAGGCAATAAGCCCGCTAAAGTTGTCAATGGAATGAATACTTTAGACTGTGTGTTGGTACACGACTTCAATGAATTTATTTAAACAAAACAGCAAAACATACACCTGACCCAGGCGACAACTGAAGATCTGAAATTATTAACAGATAGGCTGTAGCCAGCACACAGTGTCGAACCGACTAGGTTCTAGGCAGATACAAAAAAATCCACCCTTAGCCATTATTAGTACAAACCGAGAAATCAAATCACAGCACACATAATATCATCATCACCAATAACTCCACTATGTGTCTTCACTGCAATACACTATCCTCTAGTTGCCAAGGGGACGATTAACCAGGTGATGGCGCCCCCCAACAAACAAAGAAACGGTTAAACCACAAAAAACAAATAAACCAAACACAGCCCACCACAAAACACCACACATACACTATTATTGTGAAAATATATATAAAAAAAAAAAAAAATTCCCTTCACCAGACTTTTTTTAAAAACCAGCAACCACCCCACCAGACAGCTGCAGATCAACATCCCCCTCCCCAGTTGTGGGAAACCTCACGTATCGAGCAGAATCAATAAGAAAACCAATAATAATAATTGTATACAGCGCCGCCGCTCCCACCACGCGCATCACGCACTGTGCGTAGGGCACCAAGTGCTGAGGGGGCACCAAAAATAGCCTGATGAATTTTAATCTAATATTAGGCTATAGAAAAACAATTAGGCAGGCATATTTTAGCCATGTATATGTAAAAAAAACGGCCGAACAATCCCATATCACCCCATCCACACCACCACCCGCCCAAGTACGGTCCGCGCGGCAGTGCAGGTTGATCGCGCGTGCGCCTGACGCAGTTTGACAGACGGTAGCCTAGGCAACTTATTTGGAAATGGCCCCGAAAAGACAGCAGAAGTCAGGATCAGAGAAAAAAAGAAGAAGAAACTGCGAGATGATGCCCGTGCATCACTTGCAGGTAAGTCCATGTTTAATCAAATTAAATTCGGGAAATGTGCATGATGTGCTGCTACTGATCGTAATGCGCGTCGAACTAGTGAAGTGCTATGGAGTGTGTAAACCTCACTTCCCTAACCAACAGAGATGCTTTAGCCTTCTCGTTAGAGCGCTCGTCTCCCATTCGGACCGATGTCGGTTCGAAGCCCGTGTCGAGCGGGCCGAGTTACTTTAATTTTGGTGCAGCTTGCAATCTGAATTGAGATTTTACTGTTAAACATTGATAGTTTTTTGTTTTGCTATTCTGTTTACTGAAGAAAAGTTTGCACCTTTAAGGGGGGGGGGCATCATAATGGAATTATGCTTAGGGCACCAAAATGGCTAGCAGCGGCCCTGA
>JAXOFQ010000055.1:0-47751 GCA_037178815.1 Barbatula barbatula | reverse complement strand
TGATCACATACAGTATACTCACAGTGCATCCCGAAAGTACTCACAGCGCTTCTCACTTTTTCCACATTTCGTCATGTTGTTTTGTCTCCAAAATAGATTCAATTCATTATTTTCCTCAAAATTCTTCAAACAATACCCCATAATGACAACGTGAAAAAAGGTTTGACAGCCCACCTCAGGCAAGGGACTCTCAGACCATGAGAAACAAAATTCTCTGGTCTGATGAAACAAGATTGAACTCTTTGGTCTGAAGGAAACTTAGGGGAAAACATTTTGCCTACTGTCACCTGTTCCAATACGGTTCAGTGAAGCAATATGGTGGTGGTAGCATCAGCAGCTGGGGTGAGAGAAAAAAAAACCACATCGGTAAAGCCCGAACCCGTTTACACAGGGACCCGACACTTACTCAAATGGTAGTGCGTTAACATGCTCAAAAAAAAATTTTCTTGTCTAGAACCAGTCATTTATTGAACATGTTTTAACTAAATTAATTAATGAATAACATAGCGTTATTCATAGGGGAGTGTCAAAGTTAGAGTAGAAATAAAAGAAGTCCTCTTCAATATCTCAATTTAAAAGGCCAAGTAGGTGCAATAAATTTTTTTTTTTCTTAACAAATTAAATGAAGATAAATTCTTAATTGAAGATGGTATTTGGGGATAAAGAAATTAAGATATAGGCGCTGTGGGGATTTGCTTCTACCATTTCTCTCCACAATGCTGCTCCAACGCAACGGTGAATAGCACAGCTGTAAAATTTTATTACAGAATAATGCCAACATTAGTCTATATGTAATTCTCTGTCTATAGGCTATGCATTTGAGACTCAATTACAGTTTTTTACAGATGCTAGAACATACTTGTCAATACTTAGAATACTTTTGCAAAACTCCTCACAAAGTTCTCCTAACCAAATTTCAGCTAGAAAAAGAAGTACATTCATAATTCAAATGCATTACAACTACCAAAACACTTATTCAGGTCTCAAATCAACTCATTTTTCCAGAACACTGGCAAAGGCTGAAGGACAAACACACTTTGTCACCAACAAAACAATGACATAAAAAACACTAACAAATATGCAGCATTATACAATGTTTTCTTTTGTGTCAAACAAGGACACATCTCTGGTTTATAATTCACTGCTAATATATGTTACTGGAATGAATCAGATATGATGTTGTAATTCTCAATATTTTATGTCGTTTATTTTTATTTTTGGAGTAATTGAAGTTGACAGTCTGTGTTTCAGTTTCTAACACAAGAGAATCATTCGATTAAGTGTTGGATACTTGTCTCCTCAAGTTCCCGCTTCATAGAATAGTTTCAGAAATCATCAATAGTGTGTCAGGTGCTATTTTTCTGATACATGCGCTCTCCCCTCGTGCCTACCAGTTTTCGTGGAGCTCATGATAAATGGCCTGTAAAGAAGAAATTACAGAATTTGTGAGGAACCCTCCCATTTTCAGCTCCTGACATTAATTAGATCTTGCGCCAGTTCTCCAAACTTCCTTTTACTCATATTAAAAGGCCTTGGGCTGCCCTTAAAGTAACAGCTTAGGCCACACTGCAGTCATCGTTTGTTTCCTTTTAGGAATGGGTTTTGATGTTGTAAATAAACAAATTAATTGTAGGTTGATCATGGGCACTGGCAGTTGTTGAACAGCTTCATTTTACATGCTTTATCAGCAAAATTCTCAGTCATTTTGCTGTCATACATTAACAGAATGTCGCATTTTTTTGCATTTAACATAACCCACTTGCTCATTATTCTCATTATGCATATGGTCAAAACTTTATTAATAATCTCCCAAGACTTCATTTTACTTGTCTAAAACGTAACTGCCCACAGGTAAGCTTCCATTTCACCTTGCCATCCGTTTTTGCATATTTCTCTCCAATCAAAACACATCACATGACCGTTTATTTACCGCACGAGCCATGGGCTCCGTGTAACATGATAGAAATTAAGCCCGTTGGGCCTGGGCAGAAGATCTCCAGCTCTACTGTGGGAAAGTTTTTGAGCGGCAGGAACTGGAAGACTAATGCAGCTGGAAAAGATAAAGGTCAGCAATGTAGAGAGACAACCTTGATGAAAAGCTGCTCCAGACCCAACTGAAAATCAGAGTGGGGCGTAAGGTTCATCTTCCAACAGGACAATGACCCTAGGTACACAGCCAAGATAACAAAGGATTAGCTACAGGACAACTCCAGTAAATGTCCTTGAGTGGCCAGCGAGAGCCCAGATTTGAATCCGATTGAACATCTCTGGATAGATCTGAAAATGGCTGTGCACCGACACTCCCCATCCGATCTGATGGAGTTTGAGAGATCTGGCAAAGACGAAAAGAGAGAAACTGCACAAAAAGCTTGTAGCATCATACTCAACAAGACTTGAGGCTGTAATTGGTGCCAAACATGATTGAAAAAAGAAAAAAAAAAAGGCTGTGAATACGTAAATACATGTTTTTTTATTTTATTTAGTATTTTTAATACACATTAAAAAGATTTTTTTCAAATTTCTTTCACGTTATCATTATGGGGAATTTTTTGTAGAATCTTAAGGAAAATAATGAATTGAATCCACATTTTGGAATAAGGCTGTGACATGACAAAATGTGGAAAAATTTAAGCGCGGTGAATACTTTCCTGGTGCACTGTATCTCTCAGATGATAAACACGCAGTGGTAACAGTATTATTCAGTTTGAATCACAATCATCTGTTGCATTTAGTAAGGCAATGTTTACAGTTCGTTTAAACATCATTCATCTCTTTAATAAATTCAACAAATATTTGTGCATCTGCAGTGGCATCTAATATTTCTAACGTGTCATTGAATAAACACATTTATCTGACTTACCTCAGAAACATCTGTTTACTTGTGTCAAAAATGAAACTGCTTATCGTAGGGCCGTGGTGATGCATATAAATTACAATCTATTGGATACCTGAAAAAAGTGCAACACAAGGTTATGGCTCTGGGGCAGATTCAATATAATATGTATTTTATACAAAAAACAACATAGTCATGGTTGTGTTTTGGGTGCAAAAAGCCTACTAGGGCTCTCATCTCTCATTACCTTGTATGAGCCAGTTGTACTTGCCCCATGGGGATTTGCTATTTACATGATGGAATTTAAAAGAGCAAAGACCGAAAAGTTCCAGAGAGGAAACACATGAGTAGACCTTGATAGGACTTAACCTAATGTGCACAATAATAATCCATTACACTGTTGTACTTTAATTGTTTTTATTTGGCATGTTTATGATGGTGCATGGCCCTGTTGTAATAAAGAGAGTGTACGCATGTTGTGCACCCGCTCATGTTACTAACACATCCTACTTAAAAATACTGCACCAGTGACATTTGCTATTTAAACAATGTGGCGCATGATGCGAAAAATGCTGAAACTAGCAAAAAAAACACTTGAGTGTCGGATAGGGTCCATTGTATTTCTGCGCAAAGTCATCAAGAATTGTTTTTTTAACTTGTGTCAATAAAGCCCCTTATAAAAAGAGACGGAGATGCTGCATCATCTACTGTTTCCGACAGTTATCTTCTATGTTGAATAGTTATATTAAGGTCAGTCCAAACTTGGCTTATGCGAGTGGTGGCAGGGGTAGCCTTTAACCTAAGTAGACATAGCAATGTAATCACACTTCCCAAAATGAGGTTTGAACAAGTTAAACTGCTTATATGCATTTTTTAAGTTACAGTAGCAGTGATCCAGTGTTTTATTACCTCTAGTAGGAAACGTCACATATTGATACAGTTTTGGAGTGACTTTACGAAGATTACAATGATTAAAATCTCCTAAAATTATAAAAGTAGCTTCAGGATACCCATTTTCATGTATATTGACCATTTAGTGCAACCTCCTCCTTAGCAGAGGGGAGGATGTACACAACACTTACAATGATGCAGTGTAGCTCCCTTGGTAAATAAAATGCCCCACACTTCAAGGTTAGGGAATGCCACGTCTTCTGAGCAGTGCTGAGAGATGACCTTGTTATCCGTGCACCAGGATTGGTTTACTAGAACGGCAGTTCCTCCTCCGCGGCTCTTCCGCAGTCTGCAGCGCGCCTGTCAGCTCTTAAGATGGTGAACCCTCTTGTGTTAGAGGTTCATCAGGATATCCTCCCCCAGCCACGTCTATAACGTGTCTGTTTTTTGAAGACTATTTCTTCACCCTGGCCTGCAGGGGTCGCTCTCCCTGAACCTCCTGCCAGGCGCCTTCAGAGTAGATGGCACCCACATTATGGACTCTGGTTGCTCCAGGCCTTTAGAGGTCAACATTGCCTCATTCAGCACCTCATCACCAAATTGTCTACACCTGTGTTTGACCCTTTATAAGTTTGTTTGTTCTCTGCCTTTGTGTTCAGTCTTGAGATGTTTATGCCTTATTTCTTGCTGTTGAGCAGTGTTGGTTAGTTAGTTAGTTAGTTATGTTATGTTATGTTATGTTATGTTATGTTGATGTTGATGTTGATGTTGATGTTGATGTTGATGTTGATGTTGATGTTGATGTTGATGTTTGTTGATGTTGATGTTGATGTTGATGACCTCGAGTCTACTTTTATGTTACTCTGTTTATTGGAAGCACGGCTTGCCAAGTTTTGTTTTGAACCTCTGTCTAAGAAGTAAAGTTTTCATTTTTTATCACTAAAGCCTCCTGACCTTTGATCTTCCGCGATTGGGTTTAAACCCGTTGGGACTAGCCTGCGAGTAATACTCACACTTTGTGGACCCAAGGCTTTGTCTCCTTTAATGCAAACGTCCAGTCATAGGAAAATAAAAATGGATGAACGGCACCCAAGATTGTCAGCTGAGCGGTACCTGAGAGACTGTTCCCTATTATGTTTCTGTGAGACATTGTGACGGGTTGCATTAAGGGGGAACCAAACCCGGGTCCCTGGCATTCAAAGTGTGAGGTATTACTCACTGAGCTAGTCCCAACGGGTTTAAACCCAATCGCGGAAGATCAAAAGGTCAGGAGGCTTTAGTGATAAAAAATGAAAACTTTACTTCTTAGACAGAGAGGTTCAAAACAAAAACTTGGCAAGCCGTGCTTCCAATAAACAGAGTAACATAAAAGTAGACTCGAGGGTCATCAACATCAACATCAACATCAACATAAACATCAACATCAACATCAACATCAACATCAACATCAACATCAACATCAACATCAACATCAACATCAACATCAACATCAACATCAACATCAACATCAACATCAACATCAACATCAACATCAACATCAACATCAACACTGCTCAACAGCAAGAAATAAGGCATAAACATCTCAAGACTGAACACAAAGGCAGAGAACAAACAAACTTATAAAGGGTCAAACACAGGTGTAGACAATTTGGTGATGAGGTGCTGAATGAGGCAATGTTGACCTCTAAAGGCCTGGAGCAACCAGAGTCCATAATGTGGGTGCCATCTACTCTGAAGGCGCCTGGCAGGAGGTTCAGGGAGAGCGACCCCTGCAGGCCAGGGTGAAGAAATAGTCTTCAAAAAACAGACACGTTATAGACGTGGCTGGGGGAGGATATCCCTGATGAACCTCTAACACAAGAGGGTTACACCATCTTAAGAGCTGACAGGCGCGCTGCAGACTGCGGAAAGAGCCGCGGAGGAGGAACTGCCGTTCTAGTAAACCAATCCTGGTGCACGGATAACAAGGTCATCTCTCAGCACTGCTCAGAAGACGTGGCATTTCTAACCTTGAAGTGTAGGGCATTTTATTTACCAAGGGAGCTACACTGCATCATTGTAAGTGTTGTGTACATCCTCCCCCTCTGCTAAGGAGGAGGTTGCACTAAATGGTCAATATACATGAAAATGAGTATCCTGAAGCTACTTTTATAATTTTAGGAGATTTTAATCATTGTAATCTTCGTAAAGTCACTCCAAAACTGTATCAATATGTGACGTTTCCTACTAGAGGTAATAAAACACTGGATCACTGCTACTGTAACTTAAAAAATGCATATAAGCAGCTGAACCCAAACCTCATTTTGGGAAGTCTGATTACATTGCTATTCTACTTAGGTTAAAGGCTACCCCTGCCACCACTCGCACTGTTCAAGTTTGGACTGACCTTAATATAACTATTCAACATAGAAGATAACTGTCGGAAACAGTAGATGATGCAGCATCTCGGTCTCTTTTTAAAAGGGGCTTTATTGACACAAGTTAAAAAAACAATTCTTGATGACTTTGCGCAGAAATACAATGGACCCTATCCGACACTCAAGTGTTTTTTTTGCTAGTTTCAGCATTTTCGCATCATGCGCCACATTGTTTAAATAGCAAATGTCACTGGTGCAGTATTTTAAGTAGGATGTGTTAGTAACATGAGCGGGTGCACAACATGCGTACACTCTTTTTATTACAACAGGGCCATGCAGCATCACAAACATGCCAAATAAAAACAATTAAAGTACAACGGTGTAATGGATTATTATTGTGCACATAAGGTTAAGTCCTATCAAGGTCTACTCGTGTGTTTCCTCTCTGGAGCTTTTCAGTCTTTGCTCTTGCAAATTCCATCATGTAAATGGCAAATCCGCCATGGGGTAAGTGCAACTGGCTCTTAAAGGTAATGAGAGATGAGACCCCTGGTAGGCTTTTTGCACCCAAAACACAACCATGACTATGTTGTTTTTTGTATAAAATACATATTATATTGAATCTGCCCCAGAGCCATCCAAAGACTACTGCCTGTGTTGCACTTTTTTCAGGTATCCAATAGGTGGTGCCATCACCACGGCCCTACGATAAGCAGTTTCATTTTTGACACAAGTAAACAGATGTTTCTGAGGTAAGTCGGAGAAATAAATGTGTTTATTCAATGACACGTTAGAAATATTAGATGCCAGAGCAGATGCACAAAATATTTGTTGAATACATTAAAGAGATGAATGATGTTTAAACGAACTGTAAAACATTGCCTTACTAAATACAGCAGATGATTGTGATTCAAACTGAATAATACTGTTACCACTGCGTGTTTATCATCTGAGAGATACAGTGCACCCGGAAAGTATTCACAGCGCTTCACTTTTTCCACATTTTGTCATGTTACAGCCTTATTCCAAAATGGATTCAATTCATTATTTTCCTAAATTCTACAAACAATACCCCATAATGACAACGTGAAAGAAATTTGAAATCTTTTCAAATGTATTAAAAATAAAACTAATAAAAAAGCACATGTACTTAAGTATTCACAGCCTTTGTTCAAATCCACCAATTACAGCCTCAAGTCTTGTTGAGTATGATGCTACAAGCTTGTCACACATATTTTTGGGCAGTTTCTCTCTTCTCGTCTTTGCCAGATCTCTCAAGCTCCATCAGGTCGGATGGGGAGTGTCGGTGCACAGCCATTTCCAGATCTATCCAGAGATGTTCAATCGGATTCAAGTCTGGGCTCTGGCTGGGCCACTCAAGGACATTTACAGAGTTGTCCTGTAGCCAATCCTTTGTTATCTTGGCTGTGTACTTAGGGTCATTGTCCTGTTGGAAGATGAACCTTCGCCCCACTCTGAGGTCTGGAGCAGCTTTTCATCGAGGTTGTCTCTGTACATTGCTGCATTCATCTTTCCAGCTGCATTAGTCTTCCAGTTCCTGCCGCTCAAAAACATCCCCACAGTAGAGCTGGAGATCTTTGCCCGAACCCAACGGGCTTAATTTCTATCATGTTACACGGGCCCGGACTCGTGCGGTAAATAAGCGGTCATGTGATGTGTTTTGATTAGTGCGAGAAATATGCAAAAACGGATGCTGAGGTGAAATGGAGGCTTGCCTCTGGCAATTACGTTTTGGTTGTACCAGCAAGTAAAACAAAGTCTGAGGTGTGTAAAAGTTTTGACCATGTGCATAATGAGAATAATGAGCAAGTGGGTTATGTTAAATGCACAAAAAATGCGACATTCTGTTAATGTATGACAGCAAAATGACAGGGAATTTTTTGCTGATAAGGCATATAAATTGAAGCTGTTCAACACCTGCCAGTGCCCATGATCAACCTACAATTAATTTGTTTGTTACAGCATCAAAACCCATTCCTGCAAAAGGGAAACAAACGATGATAAAGCCCTTTTAATTATAAAAAGGGGGGGGGGTTTAGAGAGCTCGCGCAAATCTAAATAATGTCGGGGCTTTTTTTGGAAGGTTCCTCTAAATTCTGTAATTTCTTCTTTACAGGCCATTTATCATGAGCTCCACGAAAAGCTGGAGGCACGAGGGGAGAGCGCATGTATCGAAAAAATAGCACCTGACACACTGGGCTTTTTGATAGACTTTCTGAAGCCATTCTATGAAGCACAGCGGGAACTTGAGGGAGACAAGTATCCAACACTTAATCGTATGCGTCTCTTGTGTTAGAAACTGAAACACAACTGTCAACTGGAATTACTCAAAAATAAAAATAAACGACATAAAATATTGAGAATTACAGCATCATGTCTGATTCATTCCAGTAACATATATTGCAGTGAATTATAAACAGAGATGTGTCCTTGTTTGACACAAGAAAACATTGTATAATGCTGCATGTTGTTAGTGTTTTTTATGTCATTGTTTTGTGGGTGACAAAGTGTGTTTGTCGGCTGTCAACCTTTGCTAGTGTTCTGGAAGAATGAGTTGATTTGAGACCTGAATAAAGTGTTTTGGTAGTTGTAGTGCATTTTGAATATGAAATGAACTGCTTTGCCAAGCTGAAAGTTGGTTAGGAGAACTGTGTGAAGAGTTTTGCAAAAGTGACCTAATTATTGACAAATGTGTCCTAGCGTCTGTAAAAAACTGTAATTGAGTCTCAAATGCATAATATAGACAGAGTATATAGGCTAATGTTGGCATTATTCTTTAATAAAATTACAGCTGTGCTATTCACCGTTGCGTTGAGGCCGAATTGTGGAGAGAAGTGGTGAAGCAAATCCCACAGCGCCTATATCTTAATTTCATTATCCCCAAATACCATCTTCATTTAGAATTTATCTTCATTTAATTTGTTAAGAAAAACAAATTTTTATTGCACCTAGGCCTTTTTAGAGTGAGATGTTAGAGGACTTCTTTTATTTCTTCTAACTTCCAACTGGCCTATAGGCTGTGTTATTCATTAATTAATTTAGTTAAAACATGTTTAAATGACTGGTTCTAGACAAAAGCATGCGCACTGCACATTTGAGTAATGTCGGGCTGTAAACGGGTTCGGGCCCGATAACAGCTCTACCCCACAGCTGCTGATGCTGCCACCACCATGCTTCACTAGGGATGGTATTGGCCAGGTGATGAGCGGTGCCTGGTTTCCTCCAGACCAAAGAGTTCAATCTTTGTTTCATCAGACCAGAGAATTTTGTTTCTCATGGTCTGAGAGTCCTTCAGGTGGGCTGTCAACCTTTTTCACGTTGTCATTATGGGTATTGTTTGAAGAATTTTGAGGAAAATAATGAATTGAATCTATTTTGGAATAAGGCTATAACATGGCAAAATGTGGAAAAAGTGAAGCGCTGTGAGTACTTTCGGGATGCACTGTGAGTATACTGTATGTGATCATCTTGAATATTTTCATGTTTAAATATAAATATTAATATTGTGCACGTGGCCAGTCTTTTTTTTTTTGTTGAATTAGCTCTTTGTGTTTATGATGCTTCGTGAAATTAGGGAAGTTTGGGAAGGACCTAGTTTGGGAAAAACCCTAATCCCAATAGAGACTGCTCTGTAGTTTCTGACCATGATCATCCTCCATGTGGCTAGTAGTGGAACACAGAGAGAAATGACCAGTTTAGCTAATTTAAGGACATATTGACAAACACAAAAGGTACATTATTGTTCTTCACACTTTCATCAAGAACTTGAAATGTTGAACAATTACTGAATACAGAAATCTGCATATTACATCAGCTTAAATGTAACTTTTGATTAGTTGATTGTTCAAGTATATTAGTCTTGCTTTTAGTGTTGTTTCAATAAAAATGCTAGATTAAAAATGTTGAAATGCTAGTTTTTGTATTCTTTATGGGTGTTTAATCATCAAACTATTACATATTTTTATTTCACATAACCGTGGTTGTTTAACCTGTCAAAAATAATCAGTTCACTTGCATAATATTTTCAATCAAGGACAAATACAAAATAATAAAAACAAACCCTAAATATAGAACCCTCAAAGGTTAAGTAATAGAAGCTCTTCACAGTCTACAGTAAGCAAGCACCATTTTATTGAAGCGCTATATGGCTCCACTTATGCTTCTACATTTAAAAGTGATTTATTTATGATTACGAGCCGTAATGGTAAGGGCGTAAGTTTGATTTGAGATTGTTGGGGACGTAAAATTGGTCTGCAGAGCCGCACTGTCCCTTAAGTTTACAGCCGTTTACACCAATTATTTAAACAATATCATATCTTAACATGATGTCTCTCTCTCTCTCTCTCTCTCTCTCTCTCTCTCTCTCTCTCTCTCTCTCTCTCTCTCTCTCTCTCTCTCTCTCTCTCTCTCTCTCTCTCTCTCTCTCTCTCTCTCTCTCTCTCTCTCTCTCTCTCTCTCTCTCTCTCTCTCTCTCTCTCTCTCTCTCTCTCTCTCTCTCTCTCTCTCTCTCTCTCTCTCTCTCTCTCTCTCTCTCTCTCTCTCTCTCTCTCTCTCTCTCTCTCTCTCTCTCTCTCTCTCTCTCTCTCTCTCTCTCTCTCTCTCTCTCTCTCTCTCTCTCTCTCTCTCTCTCTCTCTCTCTCTCTCTCTCTCTCTCTCTCTCTCTCTCTCTCTCTCTCTCTCTCTCTCTCTCTCTCTCTCTCTCTCTCTCTCTCTCTCTCTCTCTCTCTCTCTCTCTCTCTCTCTCTCTCTCTCTCTCTCTCTCTCTCTCTCTCTCTCTCTCTCTCTCTCTCTCTCTCTCTCTCTCTCTCTCTCTGTCTCTCTCTCTCTCTCTCTCTCTCTCTCTCTCTCTCTCTCTCTCTCTCTCTCTCTCTCTCTCTCTCTCTCTCTCTCTCTCTCTCTCTCTCTCTCTCTCTCTCTCTCTCTCTCTCTCTCTCTCTCTCTCTCTCTCTCTCTCTCTCTCTCTCTCTCTCTCTCTCTCTCTCTCTCTCTCTCTCTCTCTCTCTCTCTCTCTCTCTCTCTCTCTCTCTCTCTCTCTCTCTCTCTCTCTCTCTCTCTCTCTCTCTCTCTCTCTCTCTCTCTCTCTCTCTCTCTCTCTCTCTCTCTCTCTCTCTCTCTCTCTCTCTCTCTCTCTCTCTCTCTCTCTCTCTCTCTCTCTCTCTCTCTCTCTCTCTCTCTCTCTCTCTCTCTCTCTCTCTCTCTCTCTCTCTCGGGGTGCATTGTGGGAGTGAGTGGACTGAGTCGGTCGGTGTGAGTGTCTCTCTGTTTGGACAGATTTTTTCCCTTTTTGTGTTGACTTTCATTTCTCTATTGGTAATAGGCTAGGGAGTTGCACGCAAGGGTCTTTTTAATTTTTTCTGACCTCGGGTCAGTGGGGGAAAAAAAAAAAAAAAAAAAAAAAAAAAAAGGGAAAATGGGGTTGGATGATGAGGATTTTTCGCGTTTAACACTCAGGCATGGATGTAAATGTATGCCTGAGGCCGCAGTGTCAGTGGAAGAATGCCTTTTAGCGGTGAGTGCGGTGGTTGGTGGCGCAAATATTAGATCTGCCTCCCGCATGAACAAAGCCATCGTTTTCTTTTTTTGTGAAAAACTGTATGCGGACGAACTGATTGAAACCGGGCTGGTAGTCAAAGATACGTTTATACCTGTTGTACCTTTATCAAGCCCGTTAAAGAAAGTTGTCCTATCCAATGTCCCTCCGTTTGTCAAAAACGAAATGCTAATGCCAATTCTCGAGAGGTATGGCAAAATAGTAGGCCCTATCAAAATGATACCGCTTGGGTGTAAAAACCCTGACATTAAACACGTAATGTCTTTCAGGCGCCAGGCCTTTATGATTCTCAATTGTCAGAGTAATTCATTAAATCTGTCAGCAAAACTACGAATTGATGGGAAAGATTACACCATTTTTGTTAGTTCTGATGCGATGAAATGTTTTGTGTGCGGGGAGTTTGGGCATGTCAGGCAAACTTGCCCGGTTCGGGACAGGTCGGCGGGCCCTGTCGCAGCTCTGGTTGCGGACGCGGACAGCAGAGAGAGGGCGGCCGGCGCTGATGTTGCTGCGGCCGCTGTGGTGGAAAATCCTAAGCCGGTCGGAGCGACTTTAGAGCCGGGTGTTGTACTCGAAGGTAGACCGGCGCTTTCTGGCTCCAAAGACGGCCCTGTTAAGCCTTCTGAGGAGGCAGCTGGGCCGAGTCGTTTGCCCGCTGTCACGCGGACGGACACCAGCGTTGTACAGGGACCGCAGTCCTTTCCTGAGAATATTCCGCTTTCTCATGGATCGCAAACACAATCTGATGCCAAGTTTGATGACTCCTTAAACTACGAAATAGCCTCATCTCAAGACATGCTGGAACCAAGATCACAAGTGGAGGACTCTGACAATGATTATGAGGATATTGTTTTAACGGGAGATAATGCGATGGAGTTAGAGCTCGCCTCTGGAGGTAAGACAAAACTTTATTCTGTTCAACAGATAAATCGTTTTCTGGATGCTACAAAGGGATTGCGTAAACCCAAGATTGAGTCGTATTTCCCAAATTTAAAATTATTTCTTATATCATGTATGACGGCAATGAGGAAGGCCTCCTTTGACGAACTTGATAAACCAAAACGGTACCGTTTGAAAAAGCTTCTTAGCAGTGCTAGAAGTGCTTTGAACGCACAAAGTAGAAAATAAATATGGCTTGGTTACTACGAAAATGTTCACAGGAACTTGCACTAGTGAGTGCTCTTCTTTTATTTATCATTATGGCACAATTAAGATTTATCTCACTAAATATAAATGGTTGTCGTGATGCTGTGAAAAGGGCTAGTCTGTTTGACTATATGATGTTGAAGAATGCTAGTGTAGTGTTTCTGCAGGAGACGCACACAGATATCAATAATCAGACAGAGTGGCTGACTGAGTGGAATGGGCAGGCTATTTTAAGTCATGGCTCTAATGCTAGCGCAGGGGTCGCTGTTCTGCTGGCACCTAAATACAAAGAGCAACCTGTAGATGTGTTTGAAGTTGTTTCTGGTCGTTTGCTGAGAGTCGATATTACTGTTCATGCTACTAATTTTTCCTTTGTCAATGTTTATGCACCAAATATTGGGCCCGAGCGTGTTAATTTTTTTAAAAAACTTGGAGCTGCCTTAAGTGACATTCCGCACGACAGGGTCATTATTATGGCTGGAGATTTTAACTGCACATTAGATCACACTCTTGATAGGAATCATGATGAACCTCATAGCCCATCAGCAGATATGCTTCGATCATTAATAATTTATCACAATTTTGTAGATGTCTGGAGAGAAGCTTTTCCTCTGGTTAAGCAATACACATGGTTAAAAATAAACTCTCATATGATATCTGGAGCAAGGCTGGACAGGATCTATGTTCAGAAAAGCATAAGAGACAAATGCCTTAATACCTGTATAATTCCTACTGCTTTGTCTGATCACCACCTCCTGTCTTTTGTTTTCATCACCTCGGAGAGCACGTTTAAAAATTCTTATTGGAAATTCAATAATAGATTATTGCTAGATCACAACTTTGTGCACGCTTTCACTAATTTCTGGGAGATCTGGAGAGAGAGAAAAATGCTTTACAAATCCCTGAGCCAGTGGTGGGATATCGGCAAAGTTCAGATCAAACTGTTCTGCCAGGGTTACTCTGCTTATAATAAAAGCATCCTGGACAGCAAGATGGCACAACTTGAACAAGAAATACTCCAACTCAATATCGATGGGGACATTGTTAATACTACTGAAGTCTTAAAACGGAATAAACGCTTTTTGAGAAACATACTGGAGGAAAGAGCCCAGGACATGCTTATTCGTGCAAGATTTATGTCCTCTAACAGTATGGATGCTCCAACGTCATTCTTTTTCAACCTGGAAAAGAAGGTTGTGGATAGGAAAGTTCTTAACTGCCTGAAACTTCCAGAGGGCAAGAGAGTTACTGATACACATGGAATTATCACTTTCGCTTTGTCTTTTTACGAGGATCTTTATAGAACTGAACCCTGTGATGAAGATGGAGCGGAACTCCTGCTTCGAGACTTACCTCATCTTTCAGAGACGGCGAAATCCAATCTTGATGAACTATTGACTTTTAATGAACTATCTGCAGCTGTGGAAGAGCTGTCTTCTGGCAAAGCCCCAGGCCTGGATGGACTTAATGCTGAATTTTACAAACAATTTTGGCATATCATCGGAATGGATTTATTCTCAGTTTTTATGGAATGCTTTGACAATGGGACACTGTCATTGAGCATGCGGAGAGCTGTCATCACCCTTATACCCAAAAAAGGTGACCTTGAGGATATTCGATGCTGGCGTCCCATCTCTTTACTCGGAGTCGATTATAAGATACTTTCAAAGTCCCTAACTAATAGGATTAAACACCACATATCCTCAGTAATTCATGTGGACCAATCATTCTGCATTCCGGAACGAACTATTTTCGATAATCTTTTTTTGATTAGGGATTTGATTTCTTTTGGCAGGGTAAATAATCTAGACATTGGTTTTGTCTCCCTGGACCAAGAGAAAGCCTTTGATCGTGTCGATCATGGGTTTCTTTTCAAATGCCTTAAGGCGTTTGGTTTTGGTCCTTCCCTCATAGCCTATGTTAAACTGCTTTATACTGAAACATACAGCATGCTAAAAATTAATGGTTCTCTTACTAGACCTTTCAGGGTAAGCAGAGGCATACGGCAGGGGTGTGGCCTTTCAGGAATCCTGTATGCCATTACAATCGAACCCCTTCTGGTTGCACTTAGAACTAAGCTGGGGGGCATTTCAGCAGTATGTCCATCTACTTCAGAGCTGATAACTGCTAAGCTCAGTGCCTATGCAGATGATGTTACCATCATTATCAGATCTGCTAAAGATGTTGGAATCCTAAGTGACTCTTTGGAAGTTTATGGAAAAGCCTCGTCCTCTCGAATCAACTGGCAAAAGAGTGCAGCCTTTTTAATAGGTAAATGGAAGAATGGGGGCCCACCAGCACTCCCTCAAAACTGTTCCTGGAGTCTGGAAGGGATAAAAATATTAGGGGTTTTTTTTGGGTCTGACCAGTATGTTCAGAGAAACTGGGATGGCCTTTTTGAAAAAGTTTCTGGCCGATTACAGAGGTGGAGATGGCTTCTACCTAAATTGTCTTACCGGGGAAGAGTGATTGTTGTTAACAACTTAGCAGCTTCTATGATGTGGCATCGTTTAAATGTGCTTGACCCACCGAAAGCTTTATTGCAACACTTACAGGAAACTTTTGTTGATTTTTTTTGGGGTGGTTTCCACTGGCTTCCTCCTGCAACTCTCTATTTGCCAGTGAATGAAGGGGGGCAAGGGTTGATAAATTTAATAGCCAAAGTAAAAGCCATGAGACTGAAGACTGCGCAGAACTTGCTATATCCTGTTCATTTCAAGCCATGGGTGGTGTTTGGTTTAGCATTACTCAGAACTTTTGGGGGGCTCTGTCTTGATAGACAACTCTTTCTAATGTCATCTTATGAGGGAAAATCTACAAGTGATGTTATTTACTACGCTGCTGTGTTAAACTCGTGGACAGTTTTCAAGCTGATCAGGCATGAGAAGTATCACTTTGGGCTTGATGAACCTTTGTTTTATAACCTACTTCTAAGTGAGGATATTTGCAAATCCAATACCATTGTAAAAAGATTTTTGGCAAAAGGACTGAACAAAGTTGTTAATCTGATTGATATTCCTACTAAAACATGGAAGTCAATGGCGGATATCTGTAATCAGACTGGCTTCAGATCAGTTAGGATAACAGAACAGATTATAGGCAGGCTGAAAGCAGCTTTTCCAAACACACTTCTTGTGTTTATAAACTGCTTTCTGTCTGGAGGTCCTTCCAAAGTTTCTTTTCCTAGGATATTTGTGTCCCCCAAGGTTTGTTCGGAAGATGAGCGGGTAGGAAAGCTGCTGAATTTAAATAAGCTGAAAGAGCTTGATTTTCAGGTGGCTGGAAAGAAAGATCTCTACCAAGCATGCATTAAAGTAGACTATTTTGAGTCGATTAAGGATAGAGCTGACACAAAATGGAGAGATTTTTTAAAAGTCTCGGACGATCTTTTTTCCTTCCTGGAGGCTTTTCTATAAGAATCCCCTCCCAAAACGATCTGGGGATTTGCAGTGGAGGATATTACATTGTGTGTTACCCACTAATGCTCATGTTGCCAAATTTAACCTGGATGTGCTGTCATCTTGTGCTTTCTGTGCTTTACCAGAATCTGTTTTTCATGTGTTTACTGAGTGTTTTAGACTGGATCCATTATTTACATTGCTCCAAAAGTTAATTGGGGATTTAGGTTTTGGTTTTAACAAGACACTATTTATTTTTGGATGCAGGTATTCAAAAGCACACAGACAGCAGTGCACTGTAGCTAATTTCCTTATCGGACAAGCTAAATTAGCTATTTGGAAATCATGCAGATTGATGGTGGAAGGACTCTCTCTCTCTCTCTCTCTCTCTCTCTCTCTCTCTGTCTCTCTCTCTGTCTCTCTCTCTCTCTCTCTCTCTCTCTCTCTCTCTCTCTCTCTCTCTCTCTCTCTCTCTCTCTCTCTCTCTCTCTCTCTCTCTCTCTCTCTCTCTCTCTCTCTCTCTCTCTCTCTCTCTCTCTCTCTCTCTCTCTCTCTCTCTCTCTCTCTCTCTCTCTCTCTCTCTCTCTCTCTCTCTCTCTCTCTCTCTCTCTCTCTCTCTCTCTCTCTCTCTCATGTGCGCATGTGAGGAGTGACTGCGAGTTGTTTTGGTTTAAAGGGGAATTGTTACAGTGCTGATTTACCAGCATTGCTGGTAAAATGGGTTTAAATTCGGATGGTTTTTCCGCCTTGTCTGTTCGACACGTGTGTAAATGCATGCCGACAGATGAGTCCATAACCATCGAAAATGTTTTAGTCGCTATTGGTAAAGAAATTGGTGCACAAAACATCGCGTCTGCTTCTAGGATGAATAGAGCAATAGTTGTATTTCTGAAAGAAGTTGAAATGGTCGATCACTTAGTGGAGTGTGGTTTGACAGTTCAGGATGTGTTTGTTCCAGTGTAACCTCTGTCTAATCTTTCGAAAAGAGTGATGTTGTCAAACGTACCCCCGTTCATCTCTGATACAGCGCTTGAGTCTATTTTAGCGCGTTACGGAAGATTGGTTGGATCGATTAAAATGATTCCACTGGGATTGAAAGCCCCGGAGTTAAAACATGTCATGTCATTCAGACGTCAGGCCTTGATGATTTTAAGTCCTGTATTCGCAACGCTTGAAGTGTCTGTTAAATTAACGTTGCAGGGTAAAGATTATACGATATTTATCAGCACCGAGTCCATTAAATGTTTTGTTTGTGGGAAATACGGTCACATTAAAACGAACTGCCCTGTGGCTAAGGAGGCTCAAAATGGGAGGAATGTTTCAGAGCCTAATTCAGACCTGAATTCGAATGCCTCAGAGAATAAAGACTTGTCTAATGGAAATGCAGATGTTGAGAACGTAAAAAAATCTGCGACTACTGAAACTGAAGAACAGGTGCGTAAAAGGAGTAATGATGAGATCCCTGAGTCAGGTATGAAACCAACTGATGCTAAACAGAATAAAGCAAATGATATCGTGAATGAGGTTGGTGCGTCCGGGCAACCTGGAGAACAACAAGAGCCTGAAGTGAGCGAAGCGTTGAATGAGACGCAGGCATCAAACAGCGACATCGATTTGCTCTTTGAAAAGACAAAATCCCAGATGACTGACAGCGATTTGGAAAGTGTTTTATCAGATTTAATCACTGATGAACCGCTAGAATTAAATGCTCAAGGAAATATCTTTGAGAAATTCACGAAGTCTAGTTATTATACTGTAGAACAGATAAATGACTTCCTGGATGTTACAAAGAATCAGAGAAAAATAAAGATTGAAATGCACTTTCCAGATTTAAGGCTTTTTGTCGAATCCTCTCAAATTGCTATGAAGAAAGCATCAATTGAGGAACTAGATAAACCTAAGCGCTACCGGTTAAAGAAATTTGTGAGTGCTGTCAGGAAAAGGATAAAGAAGAGCTTTTAAAGATTTATCATGTACTTGAGATTACATCATTTTTTGACTTTATTTATTTTCTCTTTATACATCCTGATGGTGTCTTTTAACATCGGATCCTTAAATATAAATGGCTGTGGGGATGTAAGAAAGAGAGGTGTTTTATATAAGTATTTGCAACTTAAAAACGCAGATGCTATTTTATTACAAGAGACACACACTGATGTTTGTAATCAAGCAGATTGGTTAAATGAATGGGAAGGTGGTATTAGTCTTAGCCACGGTACCAATGTGAGCGCTGGGGTTGCGTTTTTAATTTCAAAACGTGTCAAAGACAATCCAGTTTTCTTAGAAATTATACCTGGAAGACTTTTGCGAGCAGACATAACGATAAGAAATAACAGTTTTTCTTTTTTTAATATTTATGCTCCTAATATAGGAAGTGAGCGTAGTGCTTTTTTTCTTTTTTAAGACTCTCTGAAGAATTGTTGAAGGTTTCTGAGGACAAGATTGTTGTGATAGGTGGTGATTTTAATTGCACTGTGGACTATATATGGATAGAAATCATGAGGAACCTCATTTTGGTTCAACAGATGTTTTCAAATCTTTAATTAATAGACATCATCTGGTAGACTTGTGGAGGGATGCTTATCCTAACGTTAGACAGTATACTTGGTTGAAAGTGAATTCAAACAATATTGCTGCTGCAAGACTGGATCGCTTTTATACAGAGGAATGTGATAGGGGGAGATTTTTTGGTAGCTGTATCTCACCTACATCTATATCAGATCACCATTACATTTCCATGTCTATCTCTGTTCTGTCGCCTAAATCCTATCAGTCACACTGGCACTTCAATAATAGATTACTTCATGATCACATCTTTGTGCACTCTTTTGATCTTTTTTGGAAGTCTTGGAGAGGAGAGAGATCTAGTTATACTTCTTCAAGTCAGTGGTGGGATCTGGGAAAAGTGCAGATAAAAGATTTCTGTCAGAAGTATACAGCAAATAATACTGAAGACTTGAAAACGAAGATGACTTTAATAGAACAAGAAATTCTTCAGCAAAGCTTCAATGAGAGAGGTGGATCTTCATCAACTGACATCATTAAAAAGAACAAGAACATTTTGAAGGATCTATTGGAGGAGCAGGAGAAAGAAACTTTTGTTAGGACAAGATATTTAAAGTGCAATGAAATGGATGCTCCAACTGCTTTTTTTTTTTTTTGGGCTGGAGAAAAAGTTAAAAGAGCAGAGTGTTTTTCATAAACTTAAAATCTCTAATGGAAATGAAACGACAAATCAACAAGAAATTATAGCTTCTGCTCTTTCTTTTTATGAGAAACTGTATCAATCCGATTTCTGCAATGAAGCAGCAGTTGAGGAACTTCTTCTTGATCTTCCACAGTTGTCTAAAGAAGAGAAGATGGAACTGGAGGGCTTTTTGACCTTTACTGAGTTTTCGAGTGCTGTGGAGGAGCTGAATAGTGGCAAATCTCCTGGGCTGGACGGTCTCCCTGCTGAATTCTTTAAATGCTTTTGGAATGTGGTTGGACGTGATTTGTATGAGATTTTTCTAGAGTCTTTTAATCAAGGTATTTTACCCTTTAGTTGTCGGAGAGCAGTACTGACATTGATTCCCAAGAAAGGAGATCTTGGTTTCTTAAAGAATTGGCGTCCTGTGTCGTTGTTGTGTACTGATTTTAAAATACTGTCAAAAGCTATAACTAACAGGTTGAAGAAATGTATGACAACTATAATTCATGTGGACCAAACATACTGTATCCATAAAAGGAAAATTTTTGACAACCTGTTTTTGTTAAGAGATACTATTGCAGTTGCCAAAAAACATCAAGTTGATATTGGACTCTTATCCTTAGATCAGGAGAAAGCCTTTGACAGGGTGGACCATTTATATTTGCTAAGGAGTCTGGAGGGCTTTGGTTTTGGTAAACAGTTTGTGTCTTGCATCAAGCTACTATACAATGATACATCTAGTATGCTCAGGATTAATGGTTGTTTAACCAGACCTTTTGCAGTAAAAAGAGGCATACGGCAAGGATGTCCTCTTTCAGGACTTTTGTACTCAATTTCTATTGAGCCTTTGCTGATATATTTAAGAAAACGACTTCATGGATTTGTTGTTCCTGGTTTTCCAGAAATCCCACCTGTTAAACTTACAGCTTATGCTGATGATGTAACTGTTTTTATCAGAAACACTGAGGATATGACTGCTTTGACTTCTAGTTTGGACATTTTCCAAAAAGCTACATCTGCCCAAATTAATTGGGAGAAGTGTACATCCCTGTTACTTGGTGAGTGGCAAAATAAGGACCCTCCTCACTTACCACAACAATGTAAATGGGTAACAAATGGTTTTAAAGTTCTTGGAATTTATTTAGGAACTGATATGTATATGAAAAATAATTGGGAGGGTCTAGTTGACAAAGTGGTGGGGAGACTACAGAAGTGGAGAATGGATCCTCCCAAAGTTATCTTATAGAGGGAGATGTTTGATTGTCAATAATTTAGCAGCCTCAATGTTGTGGCATAGATTAACAGTGTTGGACCCTCCTGAAGAACTACTAGGTGTAATCCAAAAAGCCTTTGTTAATTTTTTTTTGGGATGGGCATCATTGGCTTCCTCCTGGAGTCTTGTATCTCCCAGTGACGGAAGGAGGACAGGGGTTAATACATTTGGAGGCAAGGGTTAAAACAATGAGGCTTCAAACATTACAAAAGCTATTGTACTGTTCAGACAAAATACCGTGGATTGCATTGGGCTTGTCTGTTCTACGAAATATTGGGGGAATCTGTTTGGATAAGCAGTTGTTCTTAATTGAGAAATCTTTTGTCTCAAAAGTAAATGTTCCATTCTTTAATTTTTATGTGAATGTTTTCAAATCTTGGCAATTGTTAAAAAAGTCTAGGGAAGAAGATGAACATTGTGGTGTTTTAGAACCTTTGTTTTATAATCCCCTTTTTAAAAACAGTTTTCCAATTTCAAGTGTAGTAATTGATAGGTTTCTAAAAAATGGAATAGTTATTGTGAAAGATCTAATCGATGCTGTAAATGGTCAGTGGTATACGGCTAGATCAATTGCTGATAGAGTCGGGCTTAGATCAGAGAGGTGTGTTGAAAGAATAATTGAGGACTTTAAAAAATCTGTTCCTCAATCTTTCTTGACCCATGTGAATAATTTTATTAAAAATGGGGAAATGTCGTTGGTCTTTCCAGATCTTAGAGTTAACCTAATTTCTGATTTGAATAAAGATCTAAATAATACTCTATTGAAAGATTTTAAAGATGTTTTGTTTTATGAAGCAGATAAAAAGAAGTTGTATTGCATGTGCATAAAATCTTTGTTTTATACTCAATTGAAGGGACGTATTGACACCAAATGGAGAGAGCATTTTTTAGTTTCCTCAGAAATGACTCCATCATGGAGGTGTTTGTATAAACCTCCCATTCCTAAGAGGTCTGGAGATCTCCAGTGGAGAGTACTTCATTGTGTTGTGGCAACAAACAGTTTTGTGTCAAAATTCAATGGAATGGTTGAATCTACATGTCTTTTTTTTTTTTTTTTTTATTTTTTTTTTTTTTTTTTTTGTTTTTTTTTTTTGGTTGCTTTTTTTCTTTCTCCTGCAGAAAATATTTACAAAATTGTGTTTTTTTTTTACAAAAAAAAAATTTTTTTTTTTTTTAAAGAAAAAAAAAAAGGGAAAAAAAAATGTACGCTTGGTAACTTTCTACTGGGACAGGCAAAGTTGGCTATTTTAAAATCCCACACATGTAAAAACCAAGGGGAAAATACTGATTTGCTTGGAATGTTTAAATCTCTAGTGAAGTACAGAGTTGCCGTAGAATACAACTACTGTAAGTTAATAGAGAATATGTACTTTTTTGATGTGAGGTGGAGTGTGGAAGATGCTCTCGTGGTAAGAGATGAGACTGGAGAGTTACGTTTTAATTGGTGATTTGTTTTTTGTGTTTTTTTTTATCATCTTGTTTTGATTTGAGTTAAATGTGAAGATTTTTTATTATTAAAAAAAGGTTTTAAAAGTCAAAAAGTCTCTCTCTCTCTCTCTCTCTCTCTCTCTCTCTCTCTCTGTCTAATTAATTATTAATTGGTAATTATTTTGTCTTACCAACATTTTTCAATAAGGAGCTCTCTTCACACCATTTTTACAATATTGAAACCTCCACCTGATCTTTTCATAAAAGTGCAACAAGTGCCATGTAGAAACACAGTCTCATGAGAATAAAACTGTCATCTAACCACAAACTCGCAACAGTGAATGAAGAATAAAATTAATAATTTACATCATTCTACATTTCTGTGTGAAGAATCAAAAGTATTGATTACCTGCTAAACTACCTGGAACAGAAACAAGACCTGTTGAACAAAAACAAGGATTTTACACTGAATGACTGACAGCTTGTATAATGTTGAGATGTTTGTGTGTTTTATGAGATGATGATGATGATGTGATGTTTACTCACCAGAAAGTAAAATGAGATGAATGAGTTTGTCCATGTCGCTGCTGAACAAAAGGAATATGAGAATAGAGAAGAGAAGAGAATTGAGTTTCTTATGGGTTATGAACAGAACGTATGAAGATTCTTTCAGTGTGAGAGTCCTTCTCTCTTCTTCTCTCTTCTAGTAATACATCATCAATACATAACCTCTGGACATTTGTTGTGGCTAGAAGGGACACAGCTACGGGGCGGAATCGATGCAAAATCTCACCATAAAATTACAATAAATTACATTAGCTAATGCCTACACCTAACCCAGCCCCGAAGAGGACAAACAGGCCCTGCAGAGAATTATAAAGATTGTGCAAAATATTGCCAGCTCCCAGCACTGGACCATATCTTCATTTACCGCTGTTTGCAGAAATCACACATCATTCTAAGAGACTCTTACCATCCTGCGTATCACCTGTTTCACCTGCTGCCTTCTGGCAAACGGTACAGGTCCACGCGCCGCAAGCTTTTTTAACAGTTTTTACCCCAGAGCCTGTTTATTTATCTTTGATATTTAGAAGAGTTTTGTGGATACCATTGTTCAGAAGAGTGCTGCATTTGCTTGGGATCTGGAAGGTTACACGTCTATACTTGATTTTCTTTTGAGCTCTAAAACCTTAATATCTTCTTGAAAGTGTTATGTCTTATGAACAAAGAACATATTTCAGTTGAGAACTTTGAATCAAAATATGAAACTTAAACAAGATAAATTGTATAAGCTGAATAAACATCAGTTAACATGTGAAACTGAGGTACATAATTTATGTCGAAAAACCTTTACAACCTAACTTTAGCTGTTATTTCAAGACTTATTTACAAATCAAATCTGGAGTCACAAACATTGCATGAATCACCAATTGCATATGGAAATCTTGTGCTCTTACCTGGAAACCAACACATAAACAAGACATAAACAACTATTGTGTCGATTAATTTTTTATAATTTCTTTGTTGGATTAATTGTAATTATGAAGTCAATGAAAGACAGAATATCTGAATTATTTCTGGAACACTTTCTTCTGAACTCACAGCTGTGTTTTCTCTTCCTGATCATCACTCTCTCGATGTTTTGTGTTACACACATTATACAAACCCAGAGATCATGAAATGAAAACTGAACTCAACTGACTGATGTTGAACTCATTCTCTGCATCCTACTGAGTTATGAAGTCTCTCTGGCCCGCATTGACAGACATGACTCAACTGAAGCTAGGACAAGGCCTTAAAATAAGATGTTTAAGTTTTTTTTTTTTTCAAAATGCCATTGTGAAAAGATGTATATCTTGAGACAATATGGGACTGACATATGTAAGATATCTTCAGTTAAAGTGATAGTTCACCCAAAAATAGTTTAATTACCCTCAGGTTGTTACAAACGGAATACATTTCTTTATAGTTCCTAATATGAAGGCAACATGGTGCCAAGGTTTAGGACAGAACCCAAGCGCAGGCAGGCGTGTGTTCAATAACAAGGCTTTATTCAAACCAAAAACCCTCGATGGGTAAAACAAGAACAAAACAAAGATGCAAAGGAAAACTACCCACAAGGGGGACAAAATATATGATGTCCTTTGAATAACAAATAAACTATAATCCACAAACTCAAGAACAGGAACACGACTAATCCAAAATTAGGCAGGGTCAGCAGGACAAACTCAGGTGAATAAATGTGAACAGATAAACAATGAACCAACCAGGGACAGAGGGAAACAGGGACTAGATAAAGGGAAACACTAACGTGGACCAATAACACATGGAGAGTGGCAGCAGGTGACAGGAATGAAACACTAAGGGAAAGCTAACAGGAGGATTGCACGGGCAGGTGAGGGGAATGAAACACTAAGGGAAAGCTAACAGGAGGATTGCACGGGGCAGGTGAGGGGAATGAAACACTAAGGGAAAGCTAACAGGAGGATTGCACGGGGCAGGTGAGGGGAATGAAACACTAAGGGAAAGCTAACAGGAGGATTGCACGGGGCAGGTGAAGGGAATGAAACACTAAGGGAAAGCTAACAGGAGGATTGCACGGGGCAGGTGACAGGAATGAAACACTAAGAGAAAGCTAACAGGAGGATTCCACGGGCAGGTGAGGGGAATGAAACACTAAGGGAAAGCTAACAGGAGGATTGCACGGGGCAGGTGAGGGGAATGAAACACTAAGGGAAAGCTAACAGGAGGATTGCACGGGCTGGTGAGGGGAATGAAGGTCAAGGTCACTTTTATTGATATAGCACCTTAAAACAACATTACTGCTGACAAAGGTGCTTCACAGAGACACAATAAAACCACAATAACACAAAACGTCGTACAAATTACAAAGTGATTTCTAAAAAATCCACAGTTAAGAATAGGCTAGGGAGAAAAGATGCGTTTTCAGAGCTGACTTGAAAATATATAGAGAAGAAGACAACCTGACAGATTGAGGTAACGAATTCCACAATCTAGGACCAAAAACGGAGAAGGCTCTATCACCTTTAGATTTCAATCGAGAAGGCGGGATAGTTTATAAATTCTCAGATGATGATCTAAGAGATCTTCGAGGAGAGTACGGACAGATAAGATCTGAAATATAAACTGGAGCAAGACCATGCAGGGCTTTAAATACAAATGTCAAAACCTTGTAATCAACTCTGTATTTGACCGGAAGCCAATGTAAATGTGATAGAATCGGGGTAATATGCTCAAATATTTTCTTTCCCATTAAGAAACGGGCTGCAGAATTTTGAACCAGTTGCAAACGCATTAATGAAAACTGGTTGATACCAGCATACAAGGCATTTCAATAATCCAGCCTTGTTGAAATGAAAGCATGAATTACTGTCTCCAGGTCACCAAAAGATAAAATAGATTTCAATTTACGTAAACCTCTAAGCTGGAAGAAACTGCCTCTGACAACAGAATTAATTTGCTTGTAAAATTTTAACTCTGAGTCGACAACAACCCCCAGATTTTTAACATGAGTGCGAATATTCGCTTTCAGCGGTCCTAAACCAGATGTCAGGCCGTCTACCAAATGGGGGAGCCAAATAAAATAACCTCAGTCTTCTTTTCATTTAACTGAAGAAAAACTCCAATCCAACTTTAAATGTCATTTACACAGACTAATAAATCAGATAAAGACTTAGAACCAGGCTTTATCGACATATACAACTGGGTATCAGCCGTATAAATATGATAAGGAACCTGATGGGATAAAAAAATGTACCGAAGGGGGAGCATATACAATGAAAAATAAACGTAAAAGACGGATTAAAACAAAACTTATTAAACTAGTTAAAGAAGATCAAAGCTAATTACAATATAAAACCCGGTGAGTAGCGGCAGACATACACGCACAGCGTACACTCTTCCAGGTTCCGTCCGTTGATCCAGTTCATTTGAGGTGACCGCTTCGTTCACAACACTACACTTATCCAAACAAGCGAGCACATCAGCTATAACAAGACATTTACTAGCAAGTCTCAGTCTGAAAGACATTTCCATATAAAAGGCTTTTGCATAAGAGCTGGCCATCTTCTACCAATGCCTTATTTAAAACATCAACATCATTGGGCACGGTTGTCTTTTTCCCCATTTGAAATACTAAAGAACAGACTCTAGACTCTTGAAACAAAAGCACTTCGTAAACTATTTGAAGATTGTGTTAACCCATGGTTGGGCAAAATGTGGACAAATTCATGAAATAAACAAGAATTTCTTCATCATTTATTCACCTTCATGTCATTCCAAACCTGTTTGTGCTTCTTCTTCAGAACACGAGAAAAGATATTTAAAAAAATCTTGATAAGCAAAAACATTGCACTACATTGACTTTTATTGTATGAACACAAAACCACAGACATTTCTCAAAATATCTTCTATTGTGTTCCACTGAAGAAAGACTCACTTTTTATGTAGACCATACTGGATAACGCCATGCATTTCCAATGAGGGGGAAATAATATTTTCTCTCAGGCCGACTCAGCCACAGACTGTACCCCGAAGCGAAGACACCTCACCGACCAAAATATTATAAAATGAGGTGTCATGCTGACATATCTAAATTTAAATCTTAAAATAAAAATGTAGTCATATTCAAATAAATATCATCAACATCGATGCTTTTGAGTAACGCACCCTGATCTCCACTATAAAGAGTATTCATAATATAAGGTATCTCTTAGAGACTGTCAACAGTTTGTTAAAGTGGCTAAAGCACAGTTTCTCTGATTTGATCTCTTAGAATCTGCATTGTCCTAAAGTTTTATTTCGGGTGATTAATAAAGCTAAACATTTTGCTAATCCGGGGAGAGCTAGTGATTGTCAGGTACCATCGTTTTTTTAAGCATGCACTATTCCAGCCTCTTTTAAAAACAATGAGCTCAGCCCTGGCTGTGTTGAACAACTACCGTCTCGGTTACGTATGTAACCTCTGTTCCCTGATGGAGGGAACGAGACGTTGTGCCGAAGCCGACAGATGGGGTTCGCCCTTGAGAACCAATCATCTCTGACTGTTCTGAAAAGGCCAAGGAAATTGGCGAATGAAATTTGCATGCCGGGCTCCGCCCCCGGATATCCGGGTATAAAAGGGGAGCCGGCGTGCTCATTCATTCACCTTTTGTGCTGAGGAGCCTGAGAGCATCTCGTGACTGCTGCAGTGGACGGCTATTGTAGTGGCATGAAGGACACAACGCTCGTTCCCTCCATCAGGGAACAGAGGTTACATACGTAACCGAGACGTTCCCTTTATGTCGGTCTCTCGACGTTGTGTCGAAGCCGACAGATGGGGTTCCTATTGAAAACGCCACGGCACTAGCCGCGTCACAATCTCCAGCGAAGCGACGTTGACCAGCCTAGGCGAGTCAGACGTAGCGCTATCGCGAAATTGTAACCTTCCAGTAGGTAGACCCAGAGCTTTAGAAAAGATGAGTAGCCCCTGCCCTCGGCCATCTCAGACGGCTCCATTGGCGAGAGCTGTCCGGTACCGTAGGACCCCTGGGTAAGCGCTATTCCCTCAAAGGGGAGGTGCACTACGGAGACCACTTCCCACCCTCGGGGGGAATACAGTGGAAACATCAACATGGTCTTACCGGCAAGGAAGAGCTCATGGGAGGTATGTGCGGGATGCCGCAAGGTGGATGTCCACCTGGGGAAGGTCATGGGTTCCAGGAGGGGACCTAACTCATGACGGAATCTCAGACGGAACCACCCTGCTGGGGGGGTTACTACGTCTGGAGCACTGAGGTCGGTTAGAGCTACACGAGGATAACTCAGCTTGGGCCCGCAAAAGGTGGCAGGCTGCTCCGCTCAGCCCATTGTCTTGAGTGCTTAGTGATGGATGGACTGCCTATTCTTCGCCCGAGGGGAAAGAAGGGAGGCAGATGATAGCGCACTGACCCACCTAAAAAGGGGGATGGCGCTCTTCGCAGGCGTACGCCCTACCGGCCACCGGTCTCACCTGGTGTTACCCTGTAAGACTCGAGCTGACACCGGTTCCACGTGGAGGTTGTAGAACCTCGCAAAGGTATTGGGCGCAGCCCAACCCGCAGCTCTACATATGTCTGCCAGAGAGGCGCCCTGAGCCAGTGCCCGGCGTCGTGATGGCGTCCACGATCCAGTGCGCCAGTCTCTGTTTGGAGACAGCTCTCCCCTCTGCTGACCTCCGAAACGAAAAAAAGAGCTGCTCAGAGCTTCTGAAGCTCTGCGTGCGGTCCCCGTAGAGGCGCAAGGCACGTACTGGACACAACACGGACGGGGTTGGGTCTTGCTCCCCGGTGGGGAGCGCCTGCAAGTTCACCACCTGGTCTCGGAAGGGAGTGGTGGGAACTTTGGGCACGTAGCCGAATTTTAGGCAATCCGTGGACACGGAAAATGCTTGCAGATCCCCCACCCTCTTGATGGATGCGAGCGCCTCCAGGAGAGCCGTCTTCATCGTAAGTTGAGAAAGAGCGGTCTCTCCAAGGGGCTCGAAGGGAGGCCTCTGAAGGCCCGCCAGGACCACATTGAGGTCCCAAGAGGGTACGGAGCGCGAAAGTGGTGGGTTAAGCCTCCTCACGCCCCTGAGGAACCTGATGATCAGGTAATACTGCCCTAGAGGTTTTCCAGCAACTGGCTCGTGATGAGCGGCGATAGCGGCTACATACACTTTCAGTGTGGAAGGGGAGAGATTACTCTCCAACCTCTCCTGCAGGAAGGACAGCACGTGCCTGACCGAGCAATTCCGTGGGTCTTCTCTGCGAGAAGAACACCAAGACGAGAAGAGGCGCCACATAAAGGCGTACAGCCGCCTTGTGGCAGGTTTGTTTGTTTGTTTATTTAAAAGGATCCCCATTAGCTGACGCCGAAACGACAGCTAGTCTTCCTGGGGTCCAAACAATACATACAAAACCCAATAATTACAGTCACAATTACTGATAACAATATCCTATATAATTACACATAAAAGAACAAAATGAAGTAAAAATACAAGAAGTACTAATAAAAATAAAAATAATGCAAAACAACATAGCACATAATACAGCCTCACATAACCAATCCAGACGATATTATTATGTTAAAAACAAATACGTTCTTAGTCTTTTTTTGAAAGCAGTTTTTCCCTTAATTTCCCGAACCCCAACTGGAAGATTGTTCCAAAACACAATTGACCTATAAAACACGGTCCTCTTCATAGAGTCAGATTTTGGTAGGGGTAAAGAGATCTGTCGACTATGCGCCCCTCTTGTGTAATGAGAATGCATATCTGAATGGTAAATTAAATTGTCATAAAAAAATTAGGAATCCGAGTGTTAATAATTCTATGAAAATATACTAACATATTAGCGGATAGTCTGTACTTGACCAGCGGCCAAGCCAGACTTTCATGCATCTCAGCGACACTAGTTCTCGGAGAACAACCAAGAACCAGTCTTGCAGCCTTATTTTGAGCCACTTGTAATTTTTTTAAATGACTGCTTGATGCAGCAGACCATACAACAGAACAGTAATCTAAATGACACAAAGCCAATGTACAAACAACACGACTAAACAACCGTGAATTTAGAAATTGTGCACATTTCCGCGTTACTGCAACAGCTCTGCCCATTTTAGCAACAACTTTGTTGATGTGGTCAGACCATGACCATGTAGAATCAAGCCAAAGTCCAAGAAGCTTCACCTTTTTTACTTGCTGTACATTTTGACCATTTACTTGTATATTCATTTTAGGATTATCAGATAATCTATACTTAGAACCAAATATTATACTAGTAGTTTTTAAAATATTAAGGACAAGTTTATTTGTTTTAATCCAGTTATGCAATTTGCTAATCTCACAAGACAGAACCTGATTAAGCTCTGAACATGTAGAGGCTGCATAATAAAGAGTAGAATCATCCGCAAACATAGTCAATTTAGCCTTACTGAGTAAATACGGCATATCATTTGTAAAAATCGTAAATAACAAAGGTCCGAGGCAACTTCCTTGAAAAACGCCACAATCCAGGGACTTGCTAGAAGATAATGCACCGTTAAAATAAACTCGTTGTGACCTCTCCGACAAATAGCTCTTAAACCACTTGATAGATGAGGAAGTAAAACCATAACTAATAAGTTTGGAAATCAAAATTTCATGGTCAATCACATCAAAGGCAGCACTGAAGTCTAGTAGTAGTGTACCCACTAGCATTGAGTTATCAATCGATGTTAGCCAGCTTTCCGACATTTGTGTCATTGCAGTGCAGGTGGAATGACCATTCCTATAAGCATGCTGAGAATTTGTAGTCAAATCATTGTTATCAAAGTAACCTTGTACTTGCTCAGATACCATCTTTTCTAGTAATTTACTTAGAATAGGTAAAATGCTAATAGGCCTACTATTTGGACCACAGAGAGTTGATTTTGTGTCTTTGGGTAAGGGGATTATCTTACTCTCCTTCCAAAGTTTTGGACACACACCACTGATCAGACATCTGTTAAAAATGTGACAAATAGGTTTAGAAATATGTCCAGCTGATACCTTCAACAGCCGACTATCCAAGTTGTCTGTACCAGCAGACCCACCAACAGTCAAAGATCTCAGCAACATTTCCACCTGCACAACATTAACCTGATGAAATTCAAAACTACACAATTTATCTTTCATAATACATCTTTCAATTAGCTCATTTGAGTTGGAATCAACAGCGCATTTGATTGTCTCTCTAAGTTTCGAAACCTTATTAACAAAATAGTCATTAAAATAATTTGCAATCTGTATTGGCTTGGTCAAATAAACTCCATTCAATTCCACAAAAGAAGTGCAAATAGATTTTTTTCCCCATGATTTCATTGAGTACGTTCCACATTCCACAGGTGCCCTAGCCTGAGTGATGGTCTCCACCACCGCGGGGGGTAGACCACTCAGGATCTCCTCGTCCCATCCAGGAGCCAGACGTGGAGTTTCCAGAGGTCTGGTCTCGGGTGCCACAACGTGCCCTTCCCCTGCGAGAGAATGTCCTTCGTCAGGGGAACTGGCCAGGGGGGAGTTGTCGTCAGAGCATTAGCTCCAAGGACCAAGTCCGGTTGGGCCAGTAAGGCGCAACTAGTATCACCTCGGGGAAAAAAGGTACAGGGGGCGTGCGCGGCTTGGAGCCGTGCTCGGACCCGATGTACCAATTATCCAGCCGCGAGCGCTGGGGCGTGGGCGGTGCGGTGCACTGCAGCCCGATGCTCGCGACGGCCCGATAGAGCATGGCCGACATCTCGACGTCTGCCTTTTCCTGAACTCTATCACCCGGAGGAGACGGCTCGAAGGAATCGTCAGGGTCGGATGCCAGAAGGTCGCCTTCCGATGCTGCGAGGGACATCTCATCGTCGTCACGCATCGAGCCCGATTGCGTGACGGAGGAGTAAGACGGTGTGGTACCGTCTACCTGGGAACGGTCAGACGAGCAAGACGGGGCGTGAACGGTCAGCGAGCCATCGGCTGACGGATTTACGCTCACGGAAATCCCCATGCCACGCAAGCTACTCGCCGCCGCTGACGGCGGGGCCGTGGCCACCGCGGTCGCAGAGCGGGAAGCAGACGAGGTGCACCCGTGACCGCAACGTCTGTATAGCCATCCGCCCGCAGTGCGGGCAGGATGACTCCACGAAGGACATGCCACGCTGAAGAAATTTGCTCTTTTAAGAAAATATCTCTTTTAGTAAACACCTCTGGAACTGCTGAAACGCCGGGGGGATGATCGCTTGGAAGGGACAATCCGCTGCACCACGTCAAGAATTCAGCTCTGTCAGTCATTCGATGCGAAGGCTCCGAAGAACAAAAGGTGAATGAGGGGTGGAGCCCGGCATGCAAAATTCATTCGCCAATTTCATTGGCCTTTTCAAAACAGTCAGAGATGATTGGTTCTCAAGGGCGAACCCCATCTGTCGGCTTCGACACAACGTCGAGAGACCGGCAGAAAGGGAAATACATATTTCTAAAGTTCCATTTCTAGCGAAAATGCTGGAGAAGGTATTCTTAGCCAATTATCAACCTATTTGAACAAGTTTGACATCTTTGATACTTTTCAGTCAGGTTTCAGAGCGCAACATAGTAAATAAACTGCCCTTCTTAAGGTGGCTAATGACTTGCTCCTATTCAGGGTTTGTACTGCGTTAGTGCTGCTTGATCTGAGCGTGGCTTTTGACATGGTGGATCATGACATTCTTCTCGATCAAGGTGGAAATAGGGAGCCCTGTTTATGCCTCTTCATTTTCTCTGCATATATTCCCTCTGGGTTTAATTTGTCAAAAACACGGTTAACTATTGTCATGCTGACAATACACAACTTTTGTGTTGATAATCTTTTTCTAAACTTCTTTACTGGATTGATTTCAAGCATAATCACAAGTAAATGAAGGACTGGCAGAATGTTTGATTTCTTCTGAACTCACAGCCGTGTTTTCTCTTCCTGATCATCACTCGCATCATGTTTTGTGTTATGACTTCAAAATAAAGAAACTTTCGTACAGACGATATAAACACAGAGATCATGAACTGAAAACTGAACTCGACTGTCTGACGTTGAACTCATACATGATGAATCGTGGTGTCATTTATATTTTTACGTCCTCTTAACTTGATGCTCAAGTAGATTAAACTTAAATTGGTATATTCACTTAACATTGTGCTTGGTCCAAATTGGTTAAAATGTCCAAATAAAGAAAAGTGATCTGGAGCGGCGGATGTTTCAGGGGAAATGGAAGGAGACGTATTTCTTCTGTGAGTTCAACGGTAGGCCGGTATGTTTAATCTGCTCACAAGCCGTGGCTGTGCAAAACGCGTACAATATTAAACGGCACTATGAGATACACGCAGAGAAATATGATCAATACACTGGACAGCTTCGAAAAGTCAATAATTTAACTTTAGCCTCGGAAAATCACACTACAACCCATCACGCTCTCTAACATCTCAAGACTCAGGACTTTTGATAATACCTTTTCAGCCAAGCATTCACTTAATGCAAAATATGCTAAATAAACCACCAGGAGATGCTGACATTAGATATTATTTACTAGAATAATTGAATTTATTATATAAAACACCATGTAGCGTGTTTTACCCTTTTCTTGGTTTTTTGTTTTTTGTTTCTCCCATGTAAAGCTGCTTTGGAACAATGCAAATTGTGAAAAGCGCTATATAAATAAAATTGAATTGAATGTGTTCAGAGGTATATAAAGAGTATACCTTACACAATAAAGATTTTTAAAGTTTTTATTATCTCAGAATGAGCTATTTCCATCTACATGCATCCTTTAAGTTTATGGATCCTGTTGTGTTATGGCTCAAAAACCAAATAGTTACAGTCATGTTTAGTTGTGATATAATGATTTCCTGATCTCAATGATCAATTGTTTTGCTGCGTCCATCATTTTTACATTTTACATTTACATTGCTTTATAAATCTTAAATTCCTGAAAACTAGATTTTCAATCTTTTGTTCGCTATTTGAACCTTCCCAGTGTCGTTTTCAGTAGATAAACCCTGTCGTGCACAGCTCAGAAACTTTGTTTATGTTTTGGATACACAAATCTGGTTGCTTGGATTTTGTTAAGAGTGACCTGAAACGATCTCAGTGCAGTCAAATCATTTCTTGAAGATGAATGTTGATATCGACAACAGTGTCTTGTTTTGATTCTCTTTGGTTTGCAAATGACCTCATAGCTGTTTTGCATCATCTCTTCTCTCTGCTCATCTTTGATTCAAAAACTGAAGAACAGGTCATTATGTAAATAAATATTAAAATATATTCCACTACATTTTAAATAATAAATGCAGAAAAATCATTATGCTACTCAAGATGATCCAATTTAATACGAAGTAGCGGAAGTACATTGAAATACTTCTCCGACTGTAATTTAATTGAGCAAGTAAAGAAAAAACATTAAGCTGTGTGTCAGTTTTCAGTTGTGTTTCAACATTTAAAGTGATTCTCTTCAACCAGGACTAGATATTAACAGTTCGGTTATTTATGGAAATCCTGTACTCCACCACAGACAGGGCTCTCGCCCAAGACGCAAGGCACGTAACGCTCACTCTCACGCCCGTCCCATTCACACCTCCACTTCTACACCTCTGACTCTCTCTGTGGGTCTCTGGAACTGCCAGTCAGCTGTAAACAAGACTGACTTCATCCCTGCTTTTGCTAGCCAGTCTGACATTCACATTCTAGGTCTTACTGAGACATGGTTTCCTCCTGAGGACTCAGCCACACCTGCTGCTCTCTCTACCAACTGCTCCTTCTCTCACTCTCCCCGCGATACTGGAAGAGGAGGAGGCACAGGTTTGCTTATCAACAATAATTTGAATTATTCCACACTATCTTCCCTATGCAACAACTACTCATTTGAATACCACGCCACTCATCTACACCCATAACTGCACCACGGACAACATTAAAGTCACACCCCTTCACATTTCTGACCAGTTCTTCATCACTTTCAACATGCTCCTCCATACATGCACTACACCCTCTCTGCTAGAGTGACATCCTCTCTTCCCTGTTGTTTGCCTTCAGGACTATCACTGGATCTGCGCCTGCATACTTTCACACCCTACTACACTCCTACACCCCATCAAGAACCCTGCGTTGGAACCCTCTAGGTGGAAAACCGATCCCCTTCTCTATGTTCATTTGTCCAAACAATGACTCTTTAACTACTATAGCACTAAATTGTATACAAGCTATACAAAATACACCAGACTGATTTACCTTAAAAAAAATGTTTACTGTGAAGAAGATTCATGTATCAATCAGATAGTGTTTTAAATGTAATTCTCGCAATGATTTGAATACTCTTAAGATCTTGTCTCTATAATATTGCTTTAAATGTTTGTATTTGTACATATAGGACTTGTGTCACGGATCTGTCAGGAATCTCGACAGGAAGAACCCAAGTGCAGGCAGACACGGGGATGGCGGGGTTAACAAAGATTTTATTATAAAATAAACACAAAACTAAAACCCACAAGGGGGTAAAACAAGACAAGATAAATAATAATCAGGACACGGACTAACTAGTCTGAGAAAAAATAAAACACTAAGGACACGACTAGACTGACTCACCAAAATACAATGAACAAGAACTAGCGACTTTGAACAGACTTGACACAGCATACACGTACAGTTTAAAGGGAGACAGACAAAGGTTAATTAACAAGGGTCAGGTGCTGGTACTGAAACACTCAGGGAAGGTTAACGAGACAAAAGGGTGGGAAACACTGATGAGACACGAGAAAGCACATGGCAAGTCAGAATCAAAACAAAGCCACGTCTTTCTCACACAAAACCTAAGGCTATGCCATGACTCCGCTGCAAGACCAAGAATAAACATGACATGATAGCGGAATCATGACAACATGTTTCTGTGTGTTGTGCACACTGTGCCCCCTTAAAAAATGGTTGCATGATGCCCCTGACCAGGACAATATATATATATATATAGTTAAATTTAATCGTTCTAATTAATAAAGTGTGATATTCCACATGACCCATAAAATCTGTTAATCTGTGATATAAATATTAAGTGTACATTGTAAAATACAACAATAACAATAAATGAAGAGTTAATTTGCAAAAATCATGTTAGTATTTTTTCATCGAAGTAATATCAATTAAAACTGCAGTTACTTTGATTAAAAAACAATAACTCAAAACATATAGCTAACAACAAACACAATCAAAACATTATAACATAATAAAAAACATAAAGTTAGCTGTTTTTGCAATTAAACTCTTAAAATGACTCATCAGGGAAAAACACCCAGATGTCTGTATATTAATGAATGAAATAAAAATGGTCTAAAACTGTAAACATAATTTAGCTTCACACTTTTAATAAAATATACAGGGGTGATAACAACTGGAACAATAATAACAATCAAGAGAAAAAAAACACAAGTACATTCTTCTGAACAAGAATCTTCTGAATCTATCAGATTATTCACCAAAAGGACCTGTGATCAAAGATTCAGTAAATCTAATGTGGAGAAACAAAAAATGTCATTGTATGGAAGTGATTACATGTTATTGTTGTTTCTATTGTTTTCCAGTGAGTTTTCAATACCAATCTAAACTCTTGTTAGTTTGATCTAAAACTCTTTGCTCCGTAGGTTTGATTTTCAGATCCGTCTGAACGAGCAGTGATTGTGTAATGTGACTGTTCCTGCTCTATAACATTGTTATACAACAAACACTGATTTATGTCAAACCTGTACATCGGTTTTGAATTACAGATGAGCTCGGAGACGGGACGATGAGTCATGCAAAAGATCAAAATAAGATGCCGCTTGACACACAAACAACACCTTGGAATAATTTGAATGTTCTGTAAGACTCGAGGTACTCATTGTAAATTCTGCACAGAGACAAATTTGTGTATCCAAAACAAAACGAGATGAGCACAGCAGGCTCTTCAAAGCAACACTGGAAGGTTTTAGTTTCATTCAACAGAATATTTGACTTTAACTGGATTACAAGAACCAGAACCATTTTATAGTTTTATTTCATTAAAACTGCATATAGAAATGTATAGTCTGTCTGATATTTCACCTGTGTTTTGACTTATTTAACCTTATAGGTTTGCTTACAGTCAGTGTTTTCTTGTGCAGCTGCTTTGTAACAATGGAAATTGTAAAAAGCGCTATATAAATAAAGCTGACTTGACTTGACTTGGTCCTTCGATGAGGTACAGTAAATGATTCAAAACACATAAAGCCACTTATGTCTTCTAACAAACAGTGTACTTCATGGGAAATTTAGTATCAGATGTTTGTACTCCTAAAGCCACTGTAATATAAGAAGCTGAATTCACAATATCTTGATACTGTCAGCTGCATCTCAATTCAAAGACTCTGTCCTCCGGAGGTCGCATTTGTCGGCATCATTGGGGTTTATTATTTCAGGTTTTATTTCAGAAAGGCAATCGTTACATTTCAAAGTAAAAATGAAACTTCAATGATTGTTTTAATCATTGAGGAGGAGAGACAGGTGAGCATGATGTAGGTGGAGAGGCAAAACAGTCTCAAGGAAATCTGTGACATTGTCAGGAACTGTAATCTATTGACTAACATCTTCAACCTGCTATCTGGACACACTCCCCACATCTTTTTTCAAAAGTGTGCAAAACTGTTCAGAATCAGATCTGTCAGAAGTGGTAAATGCCTCGCTAAGCCCCTCATGAAAAAAGAGCAATCTTGATAACACCATATTGAGCTACTATAGACCGTTATCAAATCTTCTTTTTCTAGGCAAGATTATTGAAAAGGTTGTTTTTAATAAGCTGCACAACTACTTTGATACCTGGACAAGTATCAATCTGGTTTCCGGCCACATCACTGCACATCATGAAGATAATAAGTCATATTCGCCTAAATTTGGATTCAGGCTAGATTTCAGTGCTGCATTTGAGACACTGTCAATCATAACATACTTCTAGAGAAACTAGATAACTGGATCGGTCTTTCTGTGACAGTCCTCAAATGGTTCAGGTCATACTTAGATGGGAGATGTTATTATGCTAGTATAGGAGAGTAAAAGCCTAAGTGGACCACAATGACATGCCCCACAAGGCTTGATTCTTGCACCACTCTTGTTCAACCATAATATGTTCCCACGGAGTCAAAACATGGATAAGAATCTAATTGCTTATCACAGCTAGGAAGATGACACCAATATTTACCTAGCCATATCCCCAAATGACTACAGCCCCATTGACTCCCTCTGTCAACGCAATGATGAAATTAATAGTTGGATGTGCCAAAACTTTCAGTTTCAGTTAAACAAGGAGAAAACTGAAGTCATTGCATTTGGAAAGAAAGTTTAAATTCTCAAGGTGAACTCATACCTGACTCTAGCGGTTAAACCACTAAAAATCAAGTTAAGAATCTTGGTGTGATTCTGGAGTCAGACCTTAGTTTCATTAGTTATCTTAAAGCCCTAACTAAATCAGCATACTACCATCTCAAATAATAATGCAAAGAATTAGATGTTTTGTTTCCAGTCAAGACTTGGAGAAACTTGTTCATATCATTATTTCCAGCAGGGTGGATTATTGCAATGGTCTTCTCACCGGCCTTCCCAAGAAGACCATCAGACAGCTGCAGCTCATACAGAACACTGCTGCCAGGATTCTGGCTACAATCAGTAAATCTGAGCATATTACACCAGTCCACACTGGCTTCCAGTTACTTTTAGGATTGATTTTAAAATACTATCACTTGTTTATAATTCAATCAATGGCCTATGACCAGATATGCTCACTGAATAAATCTAACCTAACAGACCACTTACAGTAGATTACTAGGATCAAGTCAGTTAGCTATACCAAGGTAAAACAAGCCAGCCACGACCCCGCATCAGCGCCTTCATCCAGCTTCACCCGTTCCCATTCATCTGACTTTTATCAATACGGACTTCACTTCAAATAATCACTTGCACATGACCATCCAATGATTACACCCGCACCTGAACCTCATCTCCTGGACACTATAACCGCCAGGTGATTCGTCATAGTGATTGTCAAAGTAGTTGTAATATGTTTGTTGCTAGCTCAGACTCTACCGGTTACAGAGAGACAGGTGAGAGTGACATAAACAAATAGGAGGAGAGACAGGTGAGAGTGACGTAAACAAAGAGGAGGAGAGACAGGGGCCCGTTGCACAAAAGTAGAATTAAGAAAGCTAGGATAATAGAACAGTCGCGGCTTGACCTAGTTTAATCAGTGCATCCTGGCTTAATCCGTTGCACGTTTGCTGAGCCAGGATGAGAACGCGCGGATATGTCAAGCCAGGTGTATATAGTTTGGATAAATGCACGTTCACGGCATTCTTAAAAAGATCACGAAATCGATCAAAGAATCACTGATGCAGAAATGGACAAAACCTGTGCAGCATACTTTTCGCCTAATGAGCAACAGTTTCTTATGGAAACGTATGAAGAAGTGAAACATATAATATGTAAAAAAGGCAATACAGCTGCTGTGATAAAACAAAGAGAGAATGCATGGCAAACAATAGCGGACCGATTGAATGCGTAAGTAGTCCAAATAACCAGTGCTCCACTGAAACCCTCATAATTACAATTCAAGGAGTTACTTGTCATTTTCAAAAATAATTGTATACTTTGCCTTAAATGTGACCAGTGGACATGCATTTATCATAAAGAATAATTGCAAACACTTACCCACTATGTGGATCTATTTGATCTATTTGGTTTCTTTTATGTCTATAATCTTTTTACTCTTATCTATTTGTAATCTTTTTTTGCTCTTTTTATACATCTAATCTATTTTATAATTTGTATCTATCCATTCCTCTTAAAGAACAAACATGTCTGGCCAAAAAAGGACTTGGCAGCAAGTCAAGATTAAATACAAGAATATTTTGCAGGCTGGTAAGTGACTTGTTTGCAAAGAACATAGGTGACATGTTGGCTGACATTTTATTGTCTGATTTTAGTAATAAAAAAAAGTCATATATCTGGTACGGGGGGTGGCCCTCCAACCCAAGACTTCACCACAGCAGAGGAGCTGGCCCTGGACTTAACTAAAGGGAAGCCAGTGATTGAAGGGATCCAGGGAGGGACAGCCACTGACTCTGGCCCAGCAAGGGATACTGACCTCTTCATACAAGGTACATTATTGCCATAATACTGCACATGGAAAATATTGAAATCCATATACATTTATGTGGACTGTGCGACTTTGCCTTACCTTGCAGTGGCTGGTAACACCTTTACACATTTGGAGCCACCAGATTTGCCGGTGAGTACTCTTTATTGAATCATAGGCTTTGCATGTCCTGTCAAAAATATCATTACAAGTATTGAATATGGCAGAGGAAAGCCACATTTACAGCAGTGGAGTGCACTTCTGCCGATGATGAGACCGTGTCGCTGGACTCCAGAAGGCTCGAGGTATCATGTCAATTTTGTGGCAATAGACACATTTTTTCATAAGTTCATAATAGATAAAAAGTCAGGGAAGTGGTACTAATAGAAAATATAATTTGTTACAGGATCCTGACATTGGGCAGCCTGATAAGCAGCCTGGAAACATAGTGAGTATTGCCTAAAGTAAATTTACATTATACAAAAATTCTGCTATGCTAACTAAAAGGTGTTCACAGAATTCACAAACTGTCAGATATCTCTACACAACGCATCTTAAGAAACAGATCGGGCTGACAGAAGTAACGATTGATGTGAACAAAAGAAAGCTGCAGGACATGGACCTTGAGATGCAAATTAAACGCAAGACACTGAGGAAACTAGAACTGGAAATCCAGAAACTAGAAAGAGAAGTAAGTGACTTCAGTTCATACTGTAACCATGACTTAATGTATTAATAATCATCATTTTTTCTCTCCAAAGCTCCAAGCTGACAAGTGATGACACCAAAATAATAAAAGAAAAATATTCCAAAACCATTGTGGTCTTGTAACTTTTTTATGAATGTAAGTTACACTTTAGTTATTGATCCAGTGAAGTGGAACTAAAATTTGGGAAGATGACCACAGTGTGTGCTACCGATGCCAAATAAAATGCATGTACACATGAAAAAGTTATATAGCCTACATTATCCTTTATTAATGGACGGGCTAAATCAAAACTAAATTAACTGAAATAATTTGCAATGTATTGTTCTCTAACAAGTCTACCATTTCTGTTATCTGGGAATATGGCACCATTGTCCCAATCAACATCCAAAAGCAACTTGGGAGCCTCCTTTTCTTGCATTGGTAATATTGTTCAGTACTGTGGAAGTAAACAGTTCAATTCAGACCTAATTTTATTTATATAGTGCCTTGGCCAATTTGCATTGTTCCAAAGCAGCTTTACAGGGGAAAAAAACGAAAAACCTAAGAAAAGTAAAACACACTACATGGTGTTTTATTAAGTGAATGCTTGGCTGAAAAGATGTGTCTTTAATCTAGATTTTAAATTTGGCGAGTGTGTCTGATGCCTGGAATAATATCAGGAAGGTTATTCCAGAGTTTAGGTGCTCCGGTATGAGAAAGCTCTGACCCCCTTTGGTGATTTAGTTATTCTAGGTATTAGTCAAAAGTCCTATGCTGAGACTTTAGAGAGCGCTAAGGGTTGTAGGCAGGTGATAGAAGCTCTGGTTAGGTAGGTAGGGCCAAACCCTCCTTGGCTACTATAAGTGATTAAAAGAACTTAAATAATACGATAATTAATGTAGCCAGTGAAGGGGGTTGATAAAATTGGGCAGGTGGAGATCGTATTTTCTGACCTGGTTAGAACTCTGGGCAGCTGTTCTGAACTAACTGTAGCTTATTTATTGATGGGAATGTAGGGGGACAACCACTAAGATAGTGCATTACAGTAGTCAAGTTCTTGAGGGTGCATAAATGTATGAACAGTTTCTCCGTCAGCAACACATAGAATATTTCATCATTTGGCAACATTTTAGGTGGAAAAAGGCTGTTTTTGTGACATTTGAGATGTGATTTTGAAATTACAGGTTGCTGTCTAATATAACGTCTAGATCTTGTACTGTATTTGTTGGAGTAACAGTACATCCTTCAACTTGTAGTTTATAATCAGAAATATTTGTTTTGCTTGTCTTTGGTCCGATGTTTATTTCTCTGTTTTATTAGAATTTAAAAGAAGGGAATTACAGGTCATCCAATGTTTTACATCTTCAATGCACTCTGCCAATTTGGATAGCTGGGAGGAATCATCTGGTCTTGATGAGATATAGCTGAGTATCATCTGCATAGCAATGGAAGCTAATTCCATGTTTTTTAATAATTGTTTCCTGAGGGAAGTATGTATATGGAGAACAGCACGGGTCCCAGAACCGATCCTGAGGTAATCCATAATTTACTTGCGTTAAATTGGATGATTCCCCATTTAAATGACAAATTGATGTCTGTCTGACAAGTAAGATCTGAACTATTGTAGTGCCTGTCCCTCAACGACTCAGGTATAATTGTGTAAGCGATCTAGAAGTATGTTATGAGGTCTACGGTAAATGAACGGCAGCACTAAGGTCTCAAAGCAGGACGCAGTGTCGGATTTGTAATTTTAACGAGCGCAGTTTCAGTGCTATGATACGATCTAAAGCCTTACTGAAATTTTTCGTGTGCATGTTGTTATTTTGTAATAAAAAGAGCACAACTGAGTACACACTACTTTTTCTAGTATTTTAGACAGGTATGGGAGATTTGAAATCGGTCTATAGTTTCCTTGTTCATTTGGATCTAAGTTTGGTTTCTTGATTAGAGGCTTAATGACGGCCATCTTAAAGGGTCCTGGGACATGGCCTAGATCAATTGACGAGTTGATAATGTTATAAATGGGCTCAATTGCAACAGGTAGTAGCTCTTTTAATAGTTTAGTTGGCAAGGGCCCACAAGCAAGTTATAGGTTTGTAGCTGGGATAAGTTTAATAAAATCTTCCTGTTTTATAGATGAAAAACGCTGGAGCCTTTCTTTTGGAGCGATGGCTGGTGCTAATTCATAGGACAGATTTGGACGTTTGAGTTTTTACAATTTTGTCACGAAAGTTTCTTTGATTTTTCTCTGTAAAAAAATTCATGAATTCATTGCTACCGAGGTGCGGCGGAATAGCCAGGTCAGGTGGTGTCTGTTTATTTGTTAATTTGTTTTACTGTTAAAATAGAAACCTTGGATTGTTTTTGTTGGCTTCTATGAGGTTACGAAGATGCTCAGCCTTTGCTGCTTTTAGTGCCTTTTTATAACAATTTGCACTCTTTCCACGCCTATTTTAAAGACTTCTAATTGCCATCTCTAACAAGTCTACCATTTCTGTTATCTGGGAATATGGTACTATTGTTCCAATCAACATCCAAAGCAACTCTGGGAGCCCTTTCTATGTCTTAGGCTGGAAATATTGTGCAGCACTGTGCAGGCCCCTTAGTGATTAAAACCAATAATTATTTTATACAGAGGTGATTCTACCCTTCATAACATTAAATATTCCAGACTGTCAATACCCTTATAAATATATCGGTACTCTCCTTTGAGGCTATACTATAGTTAGATCCTCCTGAGTTAACAGGTTAGTTATGATTAATCATGAGTGGGTCCTTTAATTGTTTTTCCCCAAAAATTAATATTCTTAAACCCAGTCTAATCATCGTTGCCTATCTACTGGATTTAATTCCTACATTAAAGCTATAACAGTCACGTCACATGCTCTGTCTGGGGAGACCCTCAGGTGGTGCAGGCACTGAAATCGTGATTTCAGGAGGCCGAAGGTCACTTCAATTCGAGCCCTGGTTTTGGCATGGGCATGGTTGTAAGCTTGCTGTGCTGAGGTTTGGGGGTCTGTAAGGGGAGTCATCAGAAATGTCTCACAGGCATAGCCTTTGTCCCCCAGCAGCACGCTAGAGAACTCTCCTGCGAATGCAAAACATAATTCTTATATGTGTACTGTACTTCTCTGAATGTTCAAGGTGCTTGTAAGGGTGGGGTGGCTTAAAAAAAAAAAAAAAAAAACCCAGAGAGAGTCTCTGGTAAATTCTACTGGCCCGAAAGATTCTGGAGTCATGGGCTGAGCCAGGCCACTTTGCCTCTAAATTTGTGATAAGGCAGGCAGCATCACAGATCATCTGTAAAAAAATATATAGCTTATTAAGGTAATTTAATGCACAGAATAATTATGTAGCTGACAGTAACCATAACTCATTCTTACCTGAATATTGACACTGTGGAAGGATTTCCTGTTAACATAATCTCTCATGTGCCCCTGAGGGGCGTTGGATACGAATATGGGTGCAATCCACTGTCCCACCATGACATTAGGAAAAGCTGTAACACAAAATAATGAGTGTCATACTGTGACTGTGCTAATGTAACATTTTGTAGTGATGTTATTATTTGTGTTACCTGCAATCTTGTAGAAATCCTCCTTGATGTGGATGAATCTTCTGTGACCAGGGAAGGTGATAAATATGTGCACAAGAGATTTCAATGCCAGACTTACCTTTCTTATTGTGCGGCAAATAGTGTTTTTTTTGAGGTTTTCAATAAACAGAATACAGAACAGAATACAGAAACATGCCACTTGCAAAGAATCGCCCAGTGCTACGCAGACCATCTGTGGGACAGTGAGAGCATGGCTCCGTGCTGTCCGTTTGGACCCAGCAGCCTACAAAAATATCTGATGCCATCACCTGAGAATCTGTACCTCTCAGTCAGATATTGGTCTGAAAAGGCCAATGGGTCTGCCCTATTTCGGAAGACTCTTTCATGCCTGAATGCTCGTCTGAGTAATTAAAACTTCCTCATCAACTACATCATTCAACAAAGGGCAAGCCATTGTGAATCCAGGACTCCGGGAGCAGGCTAGCTGCAAAGTGTAAATCTCCATAGTAACTTAATGTGGAGCTAGTACAGCCTCCCTTCATGCAACCGAGTTAGGGCTAAATTCAGCCAGGATAACTTGAAAATCCCAGCTTAATCCCTTATCTTGCTTTTGTGCAATACCCCCCTGAACCAGCTAATCAAGGCCTCGGTAGGCAGACTAGAAACTTCAAGACAGGTTGTTGAGCCAAGTTAGAGCTAAACTCTGCAGGACACCGGCCCTCCAGGACCGACTTTGGACACCCCCTGCCATAGACTATAAGGCTCTATAATTCATAGACTTCGAGAATTAAGTCATTATATTGTAACCCATTGTTTTAAAGGACAGTTGTTAAAAGGACAGCTGCGGGGCATTTCATAGCTTCACAAACAAGGACATACTTTAATCTTTTGGCACGTCATCATCACATTGTCATAAGTATCAGGACTGTAAAAAGAATATGCATCTTTTCCGCAAAAAAGAACCAGCCTCATAAATTTATGACTTCTTTCCTTCTTCCTCGGTGTGGCCCTAATACTCTGTGGTATAAAATACACATTCCATATAAATATAAAAACACAAAGTGTAACATTGTTCCTTTATTGAATAAGGAGAAAAAAAACAAAGCAGTTAAACCATCAGCCACTTTTCTGAAACTGAAGTCACACAGTGACTCTACAAGATGGAAAGCAAGGAATAAAAGCATATTATACAACAAAAGGATAAGAACACATTCAACGGTCTGTATATAACACACCCTGTCATGATTCTCGTGGTGACATGGACAGAGGACCCAAGCGCAGACAGCGGGTAAGGGGTTAACAAATAATAAAACAAAGACCCACGAGGGGGTAACAGAACAAAACATGGATACAATAACATGACTAACTACACAAAGACTTAAAATAAACTCAAAACAAGAACTACAAATACACTGAACTAGACTTCACAAAGGACACATGGACTCACCACACAACCACAATGAACCAGCACAAGACAGAAGACACAAGGGCATTAAATAAGGGAGCAAATCAAGAGGGAAACAGGTGAAGGCATTAATCTCTAACGAGGTAACAAGAAGATGGGAACAATGACGAGACCGGAGAGAGTATGGAAGGCCATAAGGACACATAATTGTCTCTCTCCACATTTAACATGAGGTTCTGTCATGATCCTGCCACTAAACCAAGAGAAACATGACATGATGCAGCAGAATCACTGACACACCCCTCATGTCTGCACACTGAAATAAATGCATGACAAATCCATTCACATCAACTGAACAGACAAATGAATGGATGCAGTAGCCCCTTCCTCTTCTCTCCTCTCTTATGCTTCTGGAGTTCCTCTGTGAGAGATGCGAGACTGGTGCACGCGCAGCTGATGCTTGGTATCACTCCCGTCACCGGCCTCATGCCGTTCTCTGACTGCTCTCGTCCTGCCCTGCTTGCCACACTGCCTTTTTAGACATGACTGAATTTTTTTACACACTATATTTTATGTTTCTGTGCTTTAAAAATAATGTACATATTGCACACATTTACAAGAACATAAAATTGCATAGACAAACCTTTTTGGACATATCCATCTGGTCTGTAAATAGTCAACATTTGTTTTTTTTTGTTTTTTATTACATTGAAGGTTTTATATAGACTGCACTGAGAGGATGGGTCAGTTTAAGGAGACCAATAAGTTCCTGTGCTCGTCTGGTACTGTACATTTAAGTACTCTACTTAAGTAACTATGACAAAAGCTTGCATTTCCTTGAATTAGAATTGAAAATAAGGTTTATTTAAAAAATGTTGATCAATGTTTAAGTAATCTAATGTTAATATCTTAATTCAGTAGTTCTTTATTTATCGTTTCATTTTTCAAATTACATTTTGAGATATCTTTTTACTTTTTATGAATCATTGCATAGTCATATTAGGTCCTATTAAAAGGTGACTACATCCAAACAATGTTGTCATGCATAGTATTTAGTTATATAATATATATTGACATAATGTTATTACAGTCAATTTAAGAACACAAATATTTAGTTGACAAAACTGTACAATAGACATAAACAGATCCAGACTTACAAATTACAAATGGAGCACAACACAACAGTGATTTTTTTACACAGCGTTAAAACCTATTGCATAACCAATAAAACAAGTATAACATAATGTCTATTTAGAAATATTAAATGCTTAGTGGTTGGACACATAAGTTATAAGACTAGACTAAATGGTTCTCTAAAGATATTCCTCTGAAATCAGTTACTTTGTAGAGTACAGAAACATTCCTTACTCAATTTATTCATTAAGGAAATAATAAAATATTGCCCTTGTCATCCCATTGGTGAACACCAAACTACAAACAACACTAACCTCTTTTAAGAATCCCACCTGAATAAATTCCCTGTGTGAATTTAGGTTCTGATTCAAAAATGTTCATTGGTAGTGATACTGGATATGAGAAGGTAAGGTAAGTTATTAAAGAGCACATCTTAACTTCATGATCATTAATGTGCAACATAATTTCCAAGATGTCCTTGAGTTTAAAATTTCAACCTTCTAAATCATCTTTCGGGGAACCACATCTACACCTTTGTCAGTACAGAGGCATCTGCCTTGGGAACCTTGTTGTTGCCTAAAAACAGATAAGTTAACCACAGCAAGATGACAGACTTATTGTTAGAGCAATTAAATGAGTATGTTTTATATAAACTTTTGTGCGTGAACTTCTGGCTGAGCACTTAACAATATGACATTACACATTAGCTTGATGTGCTAAACAAGTGTCATCTACCTGCTATGAACCCATAGACTTCAACTCTTTGACGGTCACGATCTTGTTATCTCCAGGAATATGAATGTGCACATAACGTCCCTTCATTCCACCACATTAGAAGGTCTCAGTGGTGCTGGCTGGAATCGTGGGAAAATGACAGCACATCTACAGAAGATAAGAGAGATCTGATGTTGTTATTTGGTTTTCTATTTATTCTTAATCATGAGACAATGATCATAAGTCATGGAAGAGCCTCCATGGGGTTGCTATAGTAGTCTTGAGAAGCGTTTCCAACACGAATCACAGCCCCATTTATCAGATAAGAATAATAATAACTGTCTTGGTTAGTGATGAGGACTCTGTTGACCTTGTACACATTTAACAGGTCAACGCTCCATACAGGTCAGTCTGTCCGTTTGTATGGCAATAGGAATCGAGCAGACCATCAACAGCATACACTGAGAACTTTATGTGTCGAGAGTTGATGACTGACTGC